>JAECUM010010540.1:0-50773 GCA_016617855.1 Megalonaias nervosa
ACACGTTTGAGATGATTCTATAGTAAAATAATGAGTCATAATTCCTCTGTAAAATAGCACCTATACAATGATTTGTTAACATGCATATCATCTGACGATGGCCATAATATGTACTAAGTTTCATTACAACCCACTAAAAACTACAAATTTTTCATGTATTGCATCCAGCTGTTGGTCAACAAAGAACTCTTACAAAGGTCACTGGAGAACGAACAGTCATTATGTGCATCTTTAGATGATAGTCATGATACATACCAAGTTTAACAGTACTTTGTACAAAAATCGCAATGCAAGTTGCGTTCACAAGATCCTGTTTTAAATTACAGAAGGCTGCATGACAAAAAGGGCCATAACTCTATAAAATTTGTTCGAAAGTACAGTGTTTTGTAGATTTGCGCATATTTAGATGATGACCGTAACATGTACAAAGTTTAATGACGATCGATTTGAAAAGTTAGACCATTTTTGTTTTTAAGATTCAATCATGCACTGCCTCCAGATGCTCCAATTGGCTGAAAACGGTGACAGTAGTTGTGTTCATAAGATTTTATCATACACTGCTTCAAGCTCCACATTTAAAACGTGCAATAACTGACAACAGTCGGAGGAGTTACAGACGATGACAATTTCAGAAGTCAAAGTGATTTGTCGATATGTGCATCTTCTGACGATGACCATCATTTTTCAATAAGTTGTATACCGCCCATTGAAAAGCTGAGACTGATCGTATGCACAAGAAGTCGAAAAGGACATTAACACTTATACAAATTGCAGAACAGTAATCTGTTGATAATTGTGCTTTATTATCAACCGATAACCTTAATATTTACCAAGTTCATGAAAAAGAAGAAAGAAATCGGAACTTGTTGCGCAGACGAGATTGTGTTACAGACGGAGAGAAGGACACGACGGTTCATAAATACTCAAAGTTTGTATGTCAGACGTTTGAATAGCTCTACAGAGGTTTAATAAGGTTTGGTGCTGTCATTATTAGGTCACGAATACAAAGAGGTTTAATAAGGTTTGGTGCTATCATTATTAGGTCACGAATACAAAGAGGTTTAATAAGGTTTGGTACTATCATTATTAGGTCACGAATACAAAGAGGTTTAATAAGGTTTGGTGCTATCATTATTAAGTCACGAATACAAAGAGGTTTAATAAGGTTTGGTGCTTATCATTATTAGGTCACGAATACAAAGAGGTTTAATAAGGTTTGGTGCTTATCATTATTAGGTCACGAATACAAAGAGGGCCTCAACTGGAACTCATAACGGTGGATGTTCCAAGGGATTTTAAACCAATTATGCAATCTGTGACTATGGTTTCTTTCAAATCAAATCATTTTTATATCATGAAAATGCAACCTTTCTAGCGATGCAGATTTTTGACAATAATGTAATGTTATGTTCTGTATATGTTTAGTATATTCAAGAAACTTTAGGTCTGAAATTAGAAATAATTATGACTAATCCTGTTACAGAAGCAAGTCAAGCGATGACCCCGATTACCGATTTCATGCTGGGCGATATTGTTTGTAAGTATATTTCGTATTTGTCCAGTAAATCAGCCCCCCACGGGTTTGTACTGTAAATTTGGTAGTTTGAGGTAGGATTCCACCTATTCATCAAACATTGCAATTATTGCAGACACTTGTCAGCTACACATCAGTGCACATATCGACGGTTTTAGATAATTACCGATATTTCTCGCGGCTCCTGAGTTAGTTTCTGTTGAAGGGACCTTTCAGCGACCCGTATAACATATTTCCATATCAAACCGATGTTTCACAACTTGTAAATACAAACCTAACGCCCATCGCCATTCAAAGTACCGGGCTACATCGCCGGATAATTGACTGTTCTATAAATATCGAGCTACCAATTTGATGCAGATTTTGTCGATTCGAAGTATTTTGGAAGTTTAATTCATGTGACTTGTCATGTGACTGTAACATGATACATATCTCGTCATGTGACTGCTTTCACGATTCAGCAACGAGCTAAATTTAAACAAATGGACATATTAATTTTGCATTGTAAACCAAAATACTCAGAATACGTAAATACCCTGTCCATTCTGTAATTATGTATTTTGTTAAAACAACTATTTGCATGTCAGTGAGCAATTCAGTAAATAAGTTAGGTGGGTAAGTTGATACGTGCGTGGGTGGGTAGATTGATAGGTGGACGGATAGGGAGAAACAGTGTATCAGTATTTACAGATTTAATCGTCTAGTTTTTAGCAAGGTGATCTTCCGTAGTGAATCTCAGTAATAAATCCTTTCCAAACTAATTTGACTTGTTTTACAAAGCTTTCTTTCTTCTTAAAGGTCCGGATTTCGTATTTGACGCAGTGACATGCCACAACACTATAGACATTTTGGAGGAAGGTAAGACGATAAGAGCCAAGACATCTCGAACGAAGGGCAAAGTCACGACTCGTTTAGAGCCTGGGAGACTGCAGATTTACCGTGGTGCCATGGCCAGTAGACCTATGCATAAGACAGGCTTGTATTACTGGGAGGTTGGGGTCGTTTACAAGATCCAGCGCCTTATTCGACAAGGCATGCTCTTCGAGTTTGGCCTCGCCAAATTGGACTGCATCGACAAGCACCAATCAGTGGACTGCCATCCTGCCGCGTGGTCCGTCAGCGCGCGTGGATGTCACGTGTGTGGCAAGATCTGTCTGCAGACTTGGCACAATGGTCAGCTGTTGACCCACAAAGCATTGTCGCCAAGAACACCTTCGCCTCCCGGTACCTTCGTCAGACAATACTACGGGTTCATGTTGGACATAGAAAAGAAGCATTGGATCATAGTAGATGTCAAAAACAAGAAAATGCTTTTCCATTTTAAGAACTTGGTCATCTCGGAGATGTCGGAGCCACTGTGGCCAGTGTTTGGTGTTTACAGTCCAGAAAATGTTTCTGTGGCCATAACTCTAAAAACCGGCCGGGCTATCGACAGCATACCAGAAGAGGCCCTGGAAAATCTCGTGGCGTAGTCGTTACAGAAAAGCACATGCTACTTAGCATGTGTAAACTCAAAGCATGAGTACCACATACGTACTTGTGCAGTTGCACGCAACGTGTGGAATCATGGTAACATTTTAGGACAGAATTTAATTAATTGGTTGGCATTTGTACACAAAAAAAAAACTGTTAAATTTCATTCAATCTGTACATGACTTCAATGCATACATTAGCATTTAACTAGCAATACTGTAGTTCTTCTAGAGTAAGAAATAGAATACTTTTCAAGAGATTCTGGAATTGAAAAGGCATTTTAACAAAATATTTAACCTTAGCTTACTGTAGGAAGCTTTTTAATCCGGAAATTTTTTGGGGGGAGGTTTTCCCGGAATTCGGTGTGGGTAAATATAAACTACGAAACAATATTTTTAAAATGGAAAAAGTTGTAATGAACATAAAAGCTCTGACGCGATACTATTTTAAAGTAGCGGATTTACGATGCAGCCTTAGCGTGTTTCAGTGCCCTTGCTTTTGATTTAATTGACAATGAAGGTTTTTTGTCACATTTCAAACATGCGGAAATACAATATCAGTTTTTCTCGGTGATAGTTAAATAGCCAGCCGCCATGTGGAAATTACCATGCTTCCGAGTCCAACAATATAATCACTTCTTGCTGTGTCTGTTTTGTTTGTTTGCTTTCCTTTGGAAATATTTTTTTAACTTGTGGCTCTGATTGTTAGATCATCTGGTTGAAAGGTCATACGAGTTTATGGTATGCCACTTCGTCCGTCTGCAATTGCTATTTTCTTCTTCTCACAAGCCACTGGACCAATTTAAACAATCCCCCCACCCCCAAAGCAACATAAAACACAAAACATTAAAAAAAAATGTAAAAAATTAAAAAATTAAACAAATTGGCAGAGAGCATGTTGGCATAAAGGCCTTCAAAGTTTGTACAAATGTGTCTCGTTCAACCACATGTATCATGTTGCTTCGCGAGATGTTACCCTAACAAGGGTCAGATAATAAGTTTTGCTTTTAATACCCAAAATATGGAAAGTTGCACTGGCTGATTGACATACCCCTCCTGCATAGGCGTCTGTTTACAAAGTGATGTTTAGTGATAATATATGACGCTTACTTGAGAAATTTGGTGGAGTGTTTGCAGAACGTACTTCCCGATAAATTTTCAGTTTGCGAAAAATGTCTTTCAAAGCCTGTTCAGTCGGTAACAGCAATCAATGAATCATTGTACAAAACCTTAGTGTCTGCCTCCCTAGTCGTTCAACCAGACTCTCGCACGATTCCGTGGGAATCTTAGCCATACAAGAGTTCGATTAAAAACCGAGCTTGTCTCATAACGTCAGAACTAGACTTCCCAAAAATTGAAAAAGTGACTTAATAGGTTGATAAAATAGGGTGATGTCATACATATGGCCATTTTTAATGGCTGGTTGAGATATACCTCCAGCGTCAGTAGTGGTGGTATTAAATTATATACTTTTAAATTTTCAGTTCTTACATTGTGAAAGATTGCACATACAAAAAATGTCTAAAAGAGGCGTCTTGTTGTCACAATTTTAGCGAAGTGCCTTCTATCAGTACCAGAGATAAATGAAGGATTTTACCACTTTCATATGGCAAAGCTATCGCAAAGCAACGCAAGAGTCTGTTTGAATGAGACCACCTGTCCATATTGTATCTGCATAGAGTATTTTTGCAGTTATCATTCTGGTGGAATATAACGTAAAAGGTTCACCCCCCTGTGGATTACTTACGCAAAGCGGGTACGTTGTCATTTCATCCCTTCAAGAGGATTTTCAAAAAGCATCGTACAATCTAAACGTTTGAAAGACTTTAGCCATTAACTCTAGCACTGTATTGTTAACTGTTAATCTTTTCGCCGAAATTCAATGCAAAAAGCACTGAAATGACAAATCAAAACAAAGATGACTCTGGGGTCAAATGGTCTGGGCTGGCAGTGGCGTTGTGCACTCATTGACGAACCGTTTGACCAGGCCCTGGTTTGGTTTTTCACAGCACAGCGATGATCGGGCCATGCAAGGGTATGGTTGAACGAGACCAGTGCAATACTGATCTGCCATTATATATGGTTGCTGTTACTAAAATTAGATAATCTGTTACTATATATACAAAAGCCTTTCAATCACACACACACATACACATTATAACACGTCTTCTTATAATGCGATTCTGGATATAGTGCAGTACCACTGTGGGCCCCATGACCGAAGTCATACCAATGTGTAACAATAAGGTTGAAACTTGGTTTTATATCTTCATTTCCTTTTCAAAACACCATTATTTAACACATTGTGTTAATGCCAGCTATACCACAGTTCCATATATTATGATATTTTCAGTATATCGCGGTACTCAGCATAACGAGGTTGGCAGCTATGGACCCCAACTACTGTGTTATAACAATGAAGAGATATATCTCTCTCTTTCTGTTACTAAAATAGTGAAAACATTCAAAATAGTTCTCAAAACCCCTTGCACAGTATTAGACCAAATTTCATGAAAAGCATAAGGCGTGCATGCCTTTTAAATTGAAATAAATGATGCTGATCATCTTCAAATATGACCAGCGTTACTTATCACAGAAAAACTTTTAAACTCTTGCAAAACTGCTGAATATAATTTTACCAAATTTGACAAAGAATAAGTCTTTATTAAATACTTAATGGTACAAATAATGCTTATATGCTGTAAAGTGTGGATGCAGTTACTAAAAATTGAAAAACCTTTTAATAATAATTTCTTAGAAAAATTTGACAAAAACAATCCTGGTAAGAAGGCAATGCAAGTTTGTGTAAATTATACTGATCTACAAAACAACTTCTTAAAAACTGCTCAATAGAATTTGACTAAATTTCGGATAAAGTATCCTAACATAAGGCCATTTGAGTTTCCTCAAATGATGTCAATCTGTTTTCCAATATCACTGCCATTTTCCATAAAATACTCTCTCTCTCTCTCTCTCTCTCTCTCTCTCTATATATATATATATATATACACACACATATACATACACTGTTTTTAGACAGCACCATACTAATTTGTTTTGGTTTCCCAGTTCTTTTACTTTTAGGTAGTCAACCAGGTGAGTGATCTCAGGACCACTTCTGCTTCTTTTTTGTGTTTGAGATCAATGGTGGAGGTATATTTCAAGATGCATTTCTAAATGATTTCCAGAACACCTAAAACGATATTATTATTATTAAAGTATTTTATTCTTTGTTGAAAAATTTTAATCTGTAAGAATTATATTTACTAAAGGCTTGAAAAGAATGCAGTTGTATGATATCAGTTGTCCATCGTATTTATTTCTACTTGAAACACGGCCCAACCATTATTTTCTGTAGGAAGTCCTGAAGAACCTGCTAGTTGTTATGCGTGTGTTGAATTGTAATATTATTTTCTTTAGTGCTTTTCTACTGTCCTTGTTGAAGGTATAGTACAAGGTCTGAGGTCAGGAGTCTTGGCCCCCGTTTGGTCGTATTTGCCTGAGGCCTGGTTGTATTTGCCAAGGACTTGAACACTCAGCCTTGGTCAAAACAATTGACCAAGAATCTACATGGCTAACAAACACCCATTTAATGACAACTTGACAGGTGTAATACTTACAAAACAAAACAGCCATCAAAGCAGGTTTTATAGTATTTTTTTGTATGTGACTTTTTAAAATAGTCTATACATCTTTATCTGCTTCTTCTTTAAGACAGGGCTATATATGCCCTGTATAATATCTATAAAGCCTGCTTTGCCGTGGTTTGATATGGGCTGCTTTCATTGTATTACTTTTTGATTAATGACATCATGCACTTTTGGATACCAGTGGGAATATTTTGGGGATGCTTTTAGAATTATGATAAGTTTTTAGCTAGGGAGGTGTTTTACTGGAATAGGGATTGGGTTGGGATCACATAACTGTGGAAAACACAGTGATTGTAATTCTTTTCTGAAAACTGAAATTTTTGATATTCATTCATTCACATATTCATGCTCTTTACATGCCAATAGCCAATCCAAATAGATGTTTTATTAAATTTATAAGAATTTGCACATTTTACTTAAAAAAATAAAGATTTAAGTGAATGGACAGCAATCGTGTTTTGTGTGATAATGTCTGGTAATAAAACCACAATATGTCATTTACAAATAAAATGACGGGGCCCCAAGTGGTCTAAAGCGCTCATCGTTCTGGATCACTGCGGTCTCACCTCTGTCTGTGTGGGTTCGAGTCTCAGGCTCGGCTTACGTGGGTACACGAGAAAGCTTGCCAGTTGCTTCTCGTGGGTCGGTGGTTCTTCCCGGTGTTATACGGGGTTCTTCCTCCACCAGTTATACTTGCCGCCATGTATAGTCTATCTTGTGCTGAAAAATGGCGTTAAACCCTACAACAACAAATAAAATGATGGGTAGTGGCAACAGATGTGTGTGTGTGCGTGTGCCTAATGAGTCACTTAAGAAACCAACTGATAAACTATTCTTTCATGTAATATATAGTTAATAAAAGTCATACACATGCAGATATTTTTGTTTTTATTTACATCTATGGCAAATATATATATGTACAAATAAAAATCTATTCTAAATGCACCTTTAAATTAAATATTGATCACAAATATAAACAAATAAACAATGTACATTGACCAAAAACAAAGAGATGAAAAATACTTTGATGACTTGAATAGGTTTATGTTGATTAATGATGAACCACTGAATGTGTGATGCTAATGTATCATACACATTAAAATGTATAAATGTGTAATAAAGTCTGAAAACATATTTCAACCTTTTAAAACATTTTTGTAAGGTACTCTAATATAAATTATGGTAAAACAATCTAAGCAAAGTGTTTAGTTAATGGTTTATCACATAGAAGAAATGGTTGCTGATTTGATGATATCTGCTAATGAACCATATTTCTGATTTCTAACACGTAAAATGATAGCAAAGAATATGTGTCCCAAAGATTTGTCTTCTCACAACACTATACAAAATATGACTCAAAAACAAGAGTAATGTGAACAGGCACATGAGACACCTTCCATATGTTTAATTAGCTTCAATGTAAATAACCAAGTCTTGTGGACAGAACATTTTTCTACTTGCAGTCAACGTGACCTTGAAAGCACCTTAAGTGTAAGCCATTAACAAGGTCAGGCTAAGGTATGCCGTGTAGGACTATTTATGCTACTGTGCAAAAAATCCTCCCCCATTTTTCTTCTTTCAGTCACAGGTACACTGACCCTTGACCTTTTGAGAAATCAAGAGGGTTCTTCCTTACCCCAAGTGCAACCTATCCACACATTTTGGTAACTATAGATTGTGGAAAACTCAAATTATTATACGAAAACATTTTCCTTCTTTCATTCACATTGACCTTGAACTCTGACCTTTTAAGCCTGAAATTGATAGGGTTCTTCCTTACATCAAGTGGTCAGACAACATCATAACATATTTTCTGCCTTATAGTGGGTGTATAAAAAGTTGCAAGTGCATGTATTACTTTTTACGATGTATCAAACCAAGATGATAAATTTGGAGATTTGTATACATATCATCTCAAAAGTCAACAACTATAAGCTTACACAACTATTTAGCATGAGCCTAAAATGGTATAAAATTTATGTAGCAAAATACAAATTTACAAAATCAACGAATTTCACAACAGAAAAATACAAAGATGACACTCTTCAAATTTCCATGACATGTAATACTCTTCAAAAAATGATGACAACAATGATCAAATGATGGGAATTGGTGCAAACCAGGGCCAAATCTTCTAAAGACAGCATACATCAATGGTTTTATCATGTTCAGTAAACCTGAAGACTGACCAAACATAAAGATTTGAAGTAATAATGAAAGTGTTGTTTCTTAGAATATATTAGTATAGTGGTCATCTGTGATGCCATCCTTTTAGTACTGGAAAGCTGGCCTTAAACAAAAGGATGACATCTTTTAAGGGGTACAAAATAATAACAGATGCTCAAAGGGACTGATGCTCTACAAGCCAAAATGAGTTTTTAGGAATACACAATAAGTCCATTTCTTCTTTCCTTTTATTCTTTTTAATTGCCAAGTACTGTAATTATCTCTGATATTCTCGAGAAACTACATTATAAATTCAGGAAGAAAAATATTTTCTCATATGTTCAAGTTAAGATACACAGCCTGTACCTATAACTGCAGTACATGTATATAATTCTTTGTCATGGCCTTTGATTTGTGAATCTGACAGACAATCGATTAACTTAATTGTCTAAGATAAAGTCAAGATTATGCCCACATGCCAAGTTTTATTAAAGCCATAAATATTATTTGGGGAGGGGAATCAAGTTATTGAATATGGGATTCTTCTTGTATACTCACAACCTGGTTTTCATAAAAATCCATTTATACCTTGTGTGAGTATGCTCACCAATCATTACAGCTAAAAAGCCATTGTCGAGACATTTGACTTTCAAATCAATGTCAGAGTGCTAACTTGTTTGTTTGCTTATAGGAATGCAACTAAATAAAAAATTCGGGTCAAAATTCATGCATATGTACAAGTAACTGTTCACAAACCACAACAAGAGTACCATGAACAGTCCAATATATGCCTACTCTATTTATGTCTTCTTTGTAGGTGCAAGTAGGGCATGACTGAATCTGGAGATTTTGGGCTGAAGTATGTAGTCTTAAACTAAACTGACTGTACTGAAAACATTAACTTCTTGTTAGATTTACCATGATCATGACCATGACCTTTAGATCCCAAGGTCAATAGGTTTCTTTATTTCCCTAAGCAAATGTTGATATGATCTGTTTAAGAGAAGCAGTGAAAACATTTTCAAGATGACCACCTGCCATATGTAACACAAAAACTGATTTTTTTACTTCCAAACCCAGAGACATGGTGGTGTCAAAAAGAAAAAAAACCCCAACAATTTTGAAAACAAGAAAATAAATATACAAAGAGAGAGAAAGACAGATACTTTCTTCACCACCAAAATATATGCATGTAACTTGTATAAACAATAGACAGTCCTGCTTAGTGCTCATTCAAAATATCCTCGCGTATTTTATATCACTGACTGTTGTTGAGGCAATTAAAACAAAGCAGTCTGAGATCAACAACCATTGTTTCACAGATTATTTAATTGGCCAACCATAGCTAGTGGGCTGCTGTCATATGGGGCAGCCTGTCTGGCAGATTTGCATATGTAGTATACACTAGTTGCAGCATCCCAAATTGTTTGAAGATTGGTCAATCAAAGAGATGCATGTTGAACAATGAAAGTTATTACACATCACTGCCTTTAAGCCTTTATTAAAGAGTATTCTGCAAGTTTGTGATCAGAGAAGGATCAGCCATTGGTGAAACAAGCCAAGTCCAGCAAAACTCAATGTCAGAACTACTGGCTGATGCATTCTGACTTTATGAAGTGCTGTAGCTAAGCAGAGCTTTTTATTCTATGCTCATACTACACACAACATACTGAGTTTAATCAATCTGGAGTGTACAACATTCATCAACACAGTAACACCACCCAGCATTGAGACATGCAGCTAAATCCCAAAAGATATTAACATATTTAAACATTCTAACTAGTGCAACCATTGCATTTTTGACACTCCTTCAGAGCAATGCAGATGCAAAAAGATAATTTTCTATGCTATGAAAAATTCAACAAAATCTTCAGGCAGGTTTCCACAGAACCATCCAGTCTCTAGTGAAGACAAAGATGGACTTGTATTGTATCAACTGGAGTACTCCTGTAGGACATTATTTCGTATATTAATAGCAAGAGTTTCAACCATTTTATTTTAAATAATCTGCTGCTGCATTGTTTCATATGGAAAAAAGTATTTTGATCGACTGAATATCCTAAATTTGATATCTCAGTTGGTTTTCCTCCACTTAATTTGCCACTATGGCTCAGATGTTATTGTGCCAGACATGGGATGTAAATCTGAATTGTACCATCAGATGAGCCAAGGTCGGCTACCATGGTTTGTCCATGGACAAGAAACTTTACTACACATGCCTCAACACTAACAAAGAATACCCTACTTGTGTTGTTGTGCCATAAAGCAGCACACACCAAACCAATCTTCTTAATTTTCTGATAACGGTTATAACACAATTATATTACATACAGTGCTATAACAGTTATAATACAATTATATTACATACAGTACTTATTTCTATGTGTGACTTTCAACTTTTTTTGGGCAGGTTTTCTTATGCATCACTTTCCCAATAATCAAATTTGTACAACCTTGCATGATTTGTACAGTTGTGCACCCTGGCAAAATCTCTAGACAAGTACAAATAACAGGATTTTCAACATGGCCACCAAGGCAGTCATGTTGAAATTTATATTGGCACCATTTTAATTTAGTACCAACTGGTCTTATTAAGGATTCTTTTAGCGAAATATGAATGTCAATACTGCCATAGCAAAAATATTTTAAAGGTGACCACTACAGATGCAATATTGGATGTCAGATTGGCATCACTTTCATTTAGGACCAGCTAGACATCATAAGTCTGTCGTGTTTTATGACCATCCTAAACAGATCGGCAAACTTGGTTTGCAAGATAGCCACCATAGTGTCCATAATACATTTTAGATCAGCACCATTTTCATTTAGAACCAACTAGACATTGTAAGAAATCTTTTAATGAAAACCAATGTCAATACAACTATCTGCTCTGGAGGAAAAGTGATAAGAGTCCAGATTCCACTGGTGGCCATAAAGACTGTCCAAGGTGGAACCATTTTCATTTTGAACCAACTAGTCTTTGGGATGAATGTGTGTGTAACATAGACCTATGCACCGTTTAGAAACATCATGATTTATAGTATCTGAAACACAATAAATATCACAATATGGATTTGGTATGAAGACTCTGTACACAATGTGATACTGTGATATACATCATGATATGGCAAACTTTTGAGTCTGTAAGCACTGTAATATAAAACTGACTTGAAACATCATCATTCAGGTAGTCCAAGCTTTCTACCATAGATTGGACAGGATGTGGAGATTTAGTCTTGGTCTTGATCATGCATAGAATCTAGATGGGGATCAGATCATGGAACATGTCTTGGTGACCAAAACAAGAATATGAGCAGGTCGGTGTACATACTGTTAAATACTTAATGCAAATGTACATGGAGATGTTTACATTTTAAAGAAGTTCTAATTAATGATAATGTGCTGCTGCTGTTCATGAGATAAGAGGAGAAATATTTGGCTGTTTTGTAAACAATGTCTCTTTCTTATGTGCTATGTATTGTGATGGCAATATTTTATGACCTGTATGCCTAAATCATCTCATTTCTCATGTACTGAACTTTGATGAATCCTAAATTACTGACTTAACCAATACATGCATCTGTGGAAATATAGCAAATACTAATTATCAATGATTCATTGCACCTCTAGTGTAGAACTTCATGGTAATCCTTTCAGTACTCAGGAGGGGTACTAATAACAAACTTCTGCTAACAGACAGATGGATAGACATACATGATGACATGCCAGGGAATGAGTTCTTCTGAGCAGTATAGATAAAATCTGCTAACAGACAGATGATGGATAGACATACATGATGACATGCCAGGGAATGAGTTCTTCTGAGCAGTATAGATAAAATCTGCTAACAGACAGATGATGGATAGACATACATGATGACATGCCAGGGAATGAGTTCTTCTGAGCAGTTTAGATAAAAATACACTATAGTGGCCTCTAATCGGGGGTGGTCTCCTGAGTGGGGTCTGTCAGGAGAGGAACTACCACACAGTTGATCATATTTCTTTAAAGTTAACTTTTATGATGCATTTGGTTGCCTTGGATATTTTCATTTAATTCAACAACTCATACTAATTTTTGTAAATATTTATATCAAGAAGAAACTTTCGTGGAAAAATTGACTTGGCAAGTTCTGAGCCAATTTTTATTTTTGTTACAATGTTTTTAATCCTGTAAATTCTGAATCTGCTGATTTTTCATCTTGTCTGTGGTCACCTTTAGATTGTAGAACTATCTGCATTAAATTTATAACTTCTCCAGATAAAATTCACAACACATGCACTTTCATATAGCAACAAAAATTCTACTCAATACCTTGTCATATACAATATACATGTTCACATACATCATGTAAAAATGAATATCTTTAATTAACTATATGATAAACATAGAACTCAAGAAAAACTATATCTTATTATGGACAAAAATGTATTTTTTAAGTAATCTTTTCGAGATTCATACAACCTTCCATTACTAACAACAGTCCTCTGTTCTGAAAGGTATATATTTTCAAGGAAATCAAACTATCTGCCAAAAAATGTATCGGTCATACAAAAAATACATGCAAAACAACATTACTAACTTAATATTTTTAAATGTTCAAAATTCTTATAGTCAAAGATGCTCTTGAAAGATTCAATGTACATTTGATCAGCATGTAGTCACAAATGAAGAGCAAATATACAAAAACTCAAAGTTTCCATTAAATATGATGTTTAAATTCTATGCTACAATGAAGCCTGTCCATAACAGACACACCAAGGACTGTACCATTTTGTCCTTGATGGAATAACATAGGTCTTTCAAATGTCATTTATAAACAATGATTCTTCATGTCTACAGCTGCATGTCCATTAAAGCAGGTTTCATTATAATTAAAAAGAGTATATATTCAAGTTACTGAATAATCCATAAGTTTTGTTTCTTCAAAGGTTATGTTACATGTCAACTCTCAAGTAAAACAACACCACCATCCCAATATGATAAAATAGTTAAATGATTTTGCTTTTATACAAAAGCATATAATATTTATGATGTTAAAGTCTCAATTTAAGCTTTATTGTCTTTTAAGATGGATGAGTATTGGATACTCTTTACACAACACAAAATGTAGTCTTTACGTCTGTGTCATCTGATCTTCACCTCTCAATCATTTTACTGTATAGTCTGCAATTTATTTTTACACTTTGTACAAACATTTTCAGGTGAATAAGTAAAAAGAGCAATATGAGGTACTATTGGTCCAATAACATGAACTGAATGCACACATCACCTCTTTGTGACTCTGACAATTATGCAACATAAAAAACAACACCTACCATGATCAGTGGGATCTCTTTATTATAACAGTTGCCTTCCTGGTCTCAATGGAGATGCTGATTTTCTTCTGCAGCCAGTCTCATTTGCCAATTATCGACACACCCAGACTACTGTCAACAACCTGCCTTTATTATTCATTTACATAACCAATGATTATTTTCTTCAGTTTATACTCAATTAGTTCATACGTTTTCCATTTTTTTAAAAATTCAATACCTTTTTTTATTTAAGAGGTTTTTTAAAAAAAAAAAATCAGATGACAATATATAATTGCATAAACTTCTAAAATCAGGGCCTACAGTATGTATAGAAATAAAAACACTAATTTTTATCAATGAAGAATATCTAAGTCAAGCAATAAAACAAATGACTCAAGATTTTAATGATTTCATATCATAGTGGCTGTGGTGTCAATAATATTCTAGCACTGGCCATATATTATGAACATCCCAGGCTGACTTGTTCTGTATTTAGCAGGAATTCCCAAAATGCAGGAAGTCTTTACTTCAAGATGTTTATTCTATCAGTCAATCCTCAATAAGTCATAATGGAAGTCAAAAGTTGTGATTCTAAGGTTTCACTACCAGGTTGCCGAGTTCATTTGTCTTCCATCATACACTGACACCTGCAGGAATCTCAGATATGTAGACAGATTCAAGATGATGTAATGAGGTTTTTGCATGAAAATTGTGCTGTTTCAATGTGACTGTACCAAACAATGCATTTATTGAAAGTGTGTCAGAAACAAATGTGCTGAAAATAGCTTGTAGTGCTACATACATATTAACACACAAAAAATCATTCAACGGCGCCTAAAATCTAAAGTTTTGATAAGAAAATAATTCTCTGTACCAAGGTTAGAGGAAAAAATATTTAATATAGACTTAAGGTGTATGAAAATATGAAGGTAAAAAATTGTACAGACAATACTGTAATTCATGCTAACTGGAATGTCTGAGTGATTTTTTTCCCCCCTGATTAAATATCAATCATGCTATAAAAATTGAAATAAATAAAATATGTATGTTGTTACAAATGGTGATGTACTCAGTTTATAGCTATATGGTTATAATGTTGGTGACATACATGTACCATACAGTGATTGTAAATCTTGTCTATTTAATGCCATTTTATCATCACCAAATAGATAGAAACTATTCTCCAGTCCATTGCTGTAAATAAGCAATTATGCTACAAATTGTTCAGATAAATGCTTGTATATGTGAAAACTTGAAAACTTGGGGCTTCTGACCATGTGATGTGTTCAAACATTCAGAAACAGGCACTGAAAAGTGCTTACAAGTGACATATTGAATATCAAAATCATAGCAGAGTATAACAAGACTACCACAAAGGGCACATGATATTCCTGTCATATTAACATTTATCTACTAATGACCATCGACTTTGAGCAATAAACTCAACTACTATACCATAAGGTGTGGACCTGGGTAACACTTCATAAAAATATCTTAAACGTGTTGGTCTAAATAAAGAAGCTGGGTACTGACTTAGATTATCCCTTATTGAGAGCTTGACAACAGATAGATGCGGTATGAACGTGCAGATGAGACACTGAAATCAATATGTATACCATATGTAATTGCATGTAATTTGAGTAAAACTGCAAACAACAAAGATCCTGATCTGCAATAGCATAATATGTTGTTTGTTTTACTGATCATTCTTAACAAACAGCACAGACCCAGATCTGATGCCACATTATGCAATGGCAGATCTGGGTCTGTGCAGTTTGCAGTTGTACTCATCTTATAAGTGAGTATATATGGTAAAAGGGAAAAGTTTGATTAAAATATCTTCACTGAATAAAAAATTATATTTGTACATGAATGGATTTCACTGATTTGAACTGTATCTTGCTGTGACCTTTACCTAAGTGCCATACGACATGGCTATGATATATGGCATACTGTCTAGTCATTATATATATATATATATATATATATATATATATATATATATATATATATATATATATATATAGATACACACACACATATATATATATATATATATATATATATATATATATATATATATATATATATATATAGATAAAGTTTCATTAAAATAACTTCAATCTTTCAACAGATATACTTCAAACAAGGACACATGGAAGAGTTACATTTTCTCTTCCCATGACCTTCACCGCGAGACATGGAACACAGCTATGGTATGTGACATACCATCTATACCTGATAAATACATGGATATATTTCCAATGAAATATCTTCAGCTGCTGAAAAATTATATGCCAGATAAAAATAAAGGTCAAAGAATTACATTTTCTTTTGTCATTACCTTGCAGCAAGTGGTGTGGTTATGGTATGCAACACATCAATTACACATGGCAAAAGACTAATTAAAACATCTTAAGTTAATGCGATCAGTTATACCAGACAAGGATACAAGCCACAGAATTACACTTTTTTGCTAAAGACTTTTGACCTAAGGGGCTTGGGGTGTAGATTTTGTCTATGACACACCATCCATACATCATATATAATTGGCACACGCTTCAGTAAAATGTCTTCATTGTTCAAATGTTATACTCCAGACCAGGAGACAAGTTAAAGAATTACATTTTCACTTACCATAACCTTGAACTTGAGGCAGGGGACATGGCTATGGTATGCAATGCTCCATGAAGTCATAACATATGGGTGGGCAATGTTTTATAAAAAATCTCTCCAGCCATTACAAAGTTGTGGTCAAGATAAGCAAATGTCAATTAATGGATGGATGGATGGACAGACAAAGCAACAACATAATATGTGTGATATGTGAGAGTCATATTAAAAACTGGCTAAAATTTCTGAACCAATTTTTAAAATTTGTTTCATCCCCTCACCACCAGACGTTGGGTTAATTGTTTTCAAATATGATCAATTAAATTATAATCAGTTTGGAAAATACTGATTACGACTAAAATTACAATTACTCACTTCTGGGCAAGGTAATTGATAACATTACATTATAGGATATGATCCATTATTTTTAATTATCTTTGACTGGTTATTTCTATAGATAATTTTTACAATTCAATGTGTACACCTCTCCCTCGATAACTCGCGCACAACGGGGTCCACAAACATAGACCGCACTATAAATGAGGGCGCGAGTTACCGAGGGACCTCCAAAAGTTGAAGAAATTCGCTTAGACATCGAGAAAACATTGGGGGGGGATGTCGGGTTAGGGAACTGGGCTGTTTAATGACTGAATGCTCATTTTAAAATCACGTCGATAATAAATTTTAGTAACACGCTTTATCTAATGAAGTTGTTTGTTATTCTGTTTAAATAACATTTATTTTCAAAATGTCCAGCATGTGAAAGATCGTCCCAACTGGTTTCAACAACCATCACGTGTACGCGAAAACATCTGTGTATTACGTCACTGCTTTTTGTTTTCTTGATGAGTCTGGTTCCCGGAGTGGTATTTAACAGTATCCTGCCAAATCGGAAGTCAAAAGAGCGGGCAACTAGACTAACTGTCGATATACCACCAAACAAGATTCCTTTTTTTTTTTCAAAAAACAATCGAAATTTTTTTTGTGGGACAATCGTCTACGTCGAATCTCAATTTCTGTATTGCTCAGTTAGTACACTATTGATGTCATGATTTCATTGGAAGTGATAATGAAACTTTTTATCATCCTTGAGGATATCTCTAAATGCCAGTTCAAGAATTCTCTGAAACTCGCTTGCCCACAATGGTCCGTATCTGTGAAACCAAGCTCTTTATTTTACAAAGTATTCATTTCGCTTGCTTTCCTTGTTATCTTTGATCACAGTTACCCATGAGTCGTTTAATTTAAGGTAGTTTATGATACATATACATTAACATTTATAACAGTGACTGATCAAATGAAGTGAGATCACCCAACATACGACCGGGGTGGCTAGATTTTGAGTTTGTAGGATTTTCTGCCTTTTAACTTTTCTTTTATTCCAGCTCCTTTATTTGATTCAAAAGACATAACTAACGTGATAATACAAAGGAGGCCAGCTTTCAATTCAGTGCAACATTACAACAAATACTTCCGCAAGTCAGTTATCAAAACACAGTCAGCACCTAATCAGGTTCTCATAGAAACGCTCGCGGACAAAGCTGTTACAGTAGATTGGAACGTTTTACGTTTAATTACAAGAAGACACATTGCATTTATGATGATTACACATAAAAGGAACTAAAAGATAGAACTAGAACATAAATTTTTTTATTGATCAAAATTTCCTTACATATCGTTGTGGTGTATGACTGTTTGGAAAGAAAATGTAAAAAATTGTAAGAGTTATTTTTAAATTTGATATTTCATAATGTTGATTAAAATTTCAGGTCCTATCCACCGTTTTTGACGATAAAATGAGCAATATATCAAAGTTTCCGTTACTAATTTTGATCGCGATTTTCTTCAAGTTCAAATAAATAGGGATCAATTCTTGGGGTATTTTCTGGTTTAAAAAATGGGATCCACGCCTGACCCCGTGTTATAAGTGGGTTCGCGAGTTATCAGGGCCGAGTTATCGAGGGAGTGGTGTATTACACATTTCAGAAGTAATACCTACATCTTCTATATATGGGAGTGATTAATATTTTAAAATAAACCATATACTCCAAATTACACAACCATTCTCCCTCTCTCTAATATATTGTATTATGTAACACAAATGCCTTTTCCTTTCAGGTATATTAAATTTAAATCCATTGTTCAAGTTCTATGTGTATGCTGTCATGAAAATAAAATCATGTTAACAGTGGTAATTAATTTGATTACTGTATATTTCTGACTGTAAATAACTAAATTACAATTACCTGTATTCAAAAATTGCATATTACAAACTGCTTGTGAATACTTGAAAACTTGGTAATCAATTACTGATCATTACTGACTACCCCAGATATGCTCATCAATCAGGTGAAATATCAATATTTATGATGAATATGATGGCAAAATTTGGTGTCATATAGGATATTATTGTAAACAAGCTCTTCAATGTAAACACTGTGCCATTATATCATGTGCACTTTGTATATATTTTCCATGCTGCTGCTACCCATTTTTAAATGAGAACAATCTCAGACTCACAGACAGTGGCAAAGTTTAGATATTTTGTTTGTTGCACAGTAAAGCACCCAGAAAATATGTATGATGCTGTACATGCTCGATCATACATCCTTACCATGCATACAGAATGGATGCAGTGTAATGCATATTGTTTAAATGGACTAGGCCCTCATGAAAATTCCATGGAAACTCTAATCCACAAGGTCATGCTGGTTGGTATATGTATGAATCTTTAGCCAATTAACTTAAACTATCAACAACATTCTAAAACAAATCTATATTTCATTAGCGAGTTATATACCTTCTTGTCAGAGCTTGTAAGTAAGGGAATTATCAGCACAAACTGTTTTGCTGAACGAATAATCTTTGATTGAAGTGTCTGTTACAATTATCAAGTGTTAGAAAGACTACACATGGATAACATTACATTACCACACATATCTGAAAACAGACATAATTATATTCACAACAAGCAACAAAATGAAGTAGAGAATGGTGATGTTTGTAATCTAGTAGTGTGAAATGGCATATAAGGAAATAATGTTAAAGGACTGGTGTCTCAGAAAAGTCCATCCAAATTACGTATCTAACATGAGTACCTGGAATAGTATTATACACCTGCTCTGTGTTTATCAGTCTCCTATGCAGGCACTAACAGAGCATAGTTGACTTGGGAGTTTAATGACCTTCACCTTTGTTAAAACAAAAGCAGTCTTAAACCAAACCTGATGTCAACCAGAGTCTTCTATTTAAATATCAGTACTGTGTGAGTAGCCACTGAGTTTGGTCCAGGACCTGACTTAAAAGCAAAAGTGATTGCTTATAACCCTTTTTTCAGTCGCAATGACTCTCAATCTTCAAACTTTTGATCCCTAAATGAAAAGACCTCTTTATTACCTTATGCATAAGCACTGCACAAATTTAGGTCACTGTACATGGCCAAGAACTAAAGCTTTTATGTAAAAATGTTTTCTTCATCTTTCAGTTATAGTGACCATGATCTTTGAATTTTTTTTAACCCAAAACCAACAGCTTTCTTTTGCACCTAAAGTGTAAGCCATCAAAAGAATTTGGTGAAGGTACATGATCAAGAACTGAATTTTTTCAGCCAGTTACTGTGACCTTTGCCTTTCTGACCCCATAACTGATAGTCCTCTTTGTTACCCCAAGAGCAAGCTATCCAGTTTGATCCAGATCTGTGATTCAGAACTAGTGGTGCTGTGCAAAAACTATTATTCTTTTTGTACTTACAGTGAACTCAACCTCTGACCTAAAAATAAAGCCTTACTCCAAGTGCATGCCATCCAGAAAGTCTGGTAATGGCAGTTGGTTTAAAACTGAAGTTACTGTGCTAAACATAAAGGTAACAGAAAGAGGTGTGAACAGATAGACATACGTATGTATGTATACACAAGCAGAATCAAAAAATTATATACACTGCCTTTGGCAGGCATATAGAAATGGTGAAATGAGATTTATGAACTGGTATATCTCTATCAGGATCCACACTTAGCTAAAATTCTGGCTTACAATGACTTCTCTCTCCTGACAGAACAGGGTGGTTGGAAAACGGACAGAAGTGATTGCAGAGAGGTTAACAGTCAGAATGTTCAAAACAGTCACTTAATACAGCCATTTTATTAAACCTATGAGTTAATAATATAAAAACAAAAGAAATATTCAATTAACTTTATGAAAATATTAAAAGGTTTTTGAGTTGGACTCAGCAAATTGTTGCATCACTCTATTGTTTAAAGCATCTGTCTTGAATGTGGGAGGTCGCAAGTTCAAACCCCAGCCAAGTCATACCAATAACTTATAAAAATGGTACTAGCAGGTGCATTGCTTGGCACTCAGCATTATGAGGTTATTGTTAGGACTGGCTGGCCTGGTGTCAGGATAATGTGACTGTTTGAAACATGTCTGTGGCATGATGCCCCAGTGCTAGACAACACTATAAACTGCCTCAATGCAGACATCATAGCGATAGGACTCGAAAATTGTTAAAGCTGCGTTAAAAATCTAAATCACACACACACACACTACATAACTGGGTGCCAGACAAGCCTATTCTTGTTACTTTTTACAGGATGAAATGTGAAATACACATTTTTATCCATACTAGGAATCAGTCTATAAACCTACATGTACACAGAGTAATAATTTACAAATGGATGGAATTTCACTCACTTCTTCAAGCATCATGTGTGGCTTTTCAGCTGGAATCTTGCAGATTAAATTTAACTACAAGCATAAATGTCCATTTAATTGACATAAAAGTTGATCAAAAAGCATAATAATACTAAGGTTAAAACATTTTACATCATTCTTTGAACACAAACATGCTTAAGAGTTGAAGTAGTACTCCGAATACCAAAACAGTCAATAAAAAATAAGGGGTGAAGACATGGACTCAAGAACAGGTCAAATCTTCTTTGCCTCTGCTGCATATATGGGAAAAAAGTAATGGAGCAAATGTCACCCCTAGTATGACCCCAGCTCTGTGCTTTTAGACTGGGTCAAAGTAATTGATATAGTAACAATGATGGATAAAAATGATGAACTGGTGTGCAAATTATGAAATATTGACTGTATAAACATTGAGCAATGCACCTACAGTGCAGAAATATCTATTTAATTCATTATTGATGTTAAAATGTTAATTAAAACCCCATGGAATACGAATAGATGCATTAAGATGTGACATATGAAACAATGTTTCGCCACATTTGAAGCTAAATGTAATTTTCACAATGTCTTGTATGGGTAATCCAACTCTTTTTTAATTTTTTCATCTTCTAATTTTCCAGCACACAGGCAAGCACTACATTTAATCGATGTGACTGCCTGAAATCCACAATAAAAATATTATAATTTCTGTTAAAAATAAAGCTGTACTGATTAGAGAAGGATTACTAAAAGTTCATAAAATGAACAAAATCAAATGGATCTGTACATAAAACTAACAAAATACCTGTAAGATAATGCATGTTCAATGAATCATAAAAGACTATGCAACTTTGGGACCCTGATTAAATCCAATGGATCCAATAAAAACTAGATGCAATATTTTAACTAGTATTTGCTATATCATCAAAATGCAAAGTCAATGAGAACCTTGGATTAATAATACTGTATCTATAGCCATCTTTATATTAATTTTTCATTTCAGAGCTTGATATAACAATAAAGATGGAAATTTACTAAACCACAGTATGCAATAGATTGGTTTACAATTTGTGACACAGAAATCATTACAATGAAATCTATGATAAGAGAATCATAAATGAAAAAAAGGACATCCAGTTTCCTCTAGCTTTGGTACAAGTTCGCATAGGGACCACTTCTTGTAGGATATGGAGACTTTTCCTGTGTCCTTGCCATCTCATAGACAACATCATCTACCTGTGGAGGTGGCCAATGCCGCAAGTAATAGAGCAAGCATGACACACTGATAATACCACTTAGCTGAAATGAAAATTGATAGCAAAACAATAGCTTGGAATGTTATACCATCTATGCATGCATAAAAGTTGTCTAATTGCAAGCAAAATAGATCCAAATCTGCCAGCACACAATGCACCAACAGATCAGGGTCTATGTTATTTGTTTAACTGATTACTATTAACAAACTATACTGACTCATATCTGCCAGTTCAATATGCAATGGCAGATCTGGCTCTGTACAGTTTGCAGTTGGACTTGACTTATAAGCAAGTATATAAAAATTTCCATTGAGTTTAGGTACATATTATATATACAAGAAATGTCAAGAAAATGAAATGTGCATTGTTATCTGAACTTGTATATTTAAAAATCTGATAATCAACTAAGTGCCAGACATTTAAGAATTAAAACTTGGACAAGCCTTGACAGTAGCTGTAACTGCATAATAACTAATGACTAAAATATCAATAACTTTCAGTATCAGTCAACAATCTACTGGAATTAGGAAAACCTTGAGTTAACTGACAGAGTCTGGAGCAGCTAATTTGTCACACAAGGTAAATATTTTGAAATTTGGTCACACACACACACACACACACACACACACACACACACACACACACACACACACACACACTTCAGAAACATATGGAAAAATAAAATTATATCTGACAAACTGGTGAAAGATTAAACTTCTACTTACAGATAAAACAACCATGCCAAGAGCAACACCAGAAAATGCTCCTAAATTGTTGTAGAAAAAATCAACAATGGCCTCCCCACATCCCTGAAAGCATTGGTTGAAAAAGACAAGAGTCACCAAATTATAACTTATCTCATCAATGTGCCCTGTTTATATAAAGAAGCCAAGTAAAAATACCCAAAGGGTCCTACCCTATGGTCTATCAAAGTTATATACTACTTACGCAAGCACCCTATGGTCTATCATTGTCAATTTTTATACTAATTATGCAAGCACCCTATGGTCTAGTATTCTCTATGCAAGCACTATATGGTTTGGTATTCTCTATGCAAGCACTATATGGTCTAGTATTCTCTATGCAAGCACAATATGGTCTAGTATTCTCTATGCAAGCACCCCATGGTCTAGTATTCTCTATGCAAGCACCCCATGGTCTAGTATTCTTTATGCAAGCACCCTATGGTCTAGTATTCTCTATGCAAGCACCCCATGGTCTAGTATTTTTATGCAAGCACCCCATGGTCTAGTATTCTCTATGCAAGCACCCCATGGTCTAGTGTTCTCTATGCAAGCACCCTATGGTCTAGTATTCTCTATGCAAGCACCCCATGGTCTAGTATTCTCTATGCAAGCACCCTATGGTCTAGTATTCTCTATGCAAGCACCCTATGGTCTAGTATTTTTTATGCAAGCACCCTATGGTCTAGTATTCTCTATGCAAGCACCCCATGGTCTAGTGTTCTCTATGCAAGCATTATATGGTCTAGTATTCTCTATGCAAGCACCCCATGGTCTAGTATTCTCTATGCAAGCACCCCCTTGTCTAGTATTCTCTATGCAAGCACCCTATGGTCTAGTATTCTCTATGCAAGCACTATATGGTCTAGTATTCTCTATGCAAGCACCCCATGGTCTAGTATTCTCTATGCAAGCACCCCACGGTCTAGTATTCTCTATGCAAGCACTATATGGTCTAGTATTCTCTATGCAAGCACCCTATGGTCTAGTATTCTTTATGCAAGCACACTATGGTCTAGTATTCTCTATGCAAGCACCCCATGGTCTAGTATTTTCAATTAATATACTACTTATGCAAGCACTATATGGTCTAGATTCCTCTATGCAAGCACCCTATGGTCTAGTATTCTCAATCAATAAATACTTAATATGCAAGTACCCCCATGGTCTAGTATTCTCAATTAATGTACTACTTAATATACAAGCACCCCATGGTCTAGTATTGTCTATGCAAGCACCCTATGTTCTAGTATTCTCTATGCAAGCACCCAATGGTCGAGTATTCTCAAGTAATATACTACTTATGCTACACTATTTTCATGGTAAGAAAATGACTGAATGTAGAAAATCCTTAGCATACAAAGGTCCTCCTATCCAATATACATTTCAAGTGTAGCAGGTTTAGTAAAAATACCCTGAATAGTTTGAATTATGCTCTAAAATTTCATATGGGCAGACAGAGAGATGATCATAGTGATGCCTATATTCCCCCAACATTACACACAAAGATGATTATGGATTTTATTTACTTAAAATATTTCAAATATATCTACCATTAATTCATATTGTGACATCTTGGCAATTTTAAGTTTCTGGCTGAGAATTTATATATAAACAATATTCCTACTAAGGATTTTTTTGTCAATATCCTTAAACAGAAACTGAAGATTAATAATGAAAATTCAAAGAAGGTGGACAAACCCTGTTCTTAAAATGCACAGAGGTCTGATCCCCTTTTGCCATCACAAGAGTTTTGTGAAAAACTCAAAAGCAGAATTCCTGAGAAAACATGTAGATCAAATGGATAGTCACTCAAACTTTGGAGTGACTAAGCTATATCTATAGGAATCTGCAGCAAAATATAGGTGGTGTTCCTGTGAATCTGATAGATGCTAACATTGATGTTTTTGAACTTTTGGCTTGCCAGATTATTGAAATGAATTGTGCTGAATGTGGAAACTATCCCCTACCCCGATAACCTTATGGCTGTAACAGATGGAATCGAACACCAATTACACTACAGTGGACAGAAAACCTGGATTGACTCTGATTAAAGCCAGCACCACCGATTTTTGAACATTTAAAAAAGCATTAGATTTTCAAATGAAGGAGGTGACTGCAAAGGGGATGGGTATTGATTGTAAAAAGTCTAACTGAGTAACAATGGAAGATGAAAAACTACATTAGGAACTGACATAAGTTTTGCACCTTATTCTACTTTGTTTTGAGTTTTTACTTAATACAAAACTGAAATTAATTGATTTCTGTCTTCATTTTATTTACAGTGTATATATGTTGTATTGGGCACTTCTATGGTAATTACCACTTTCAGCCAATCAAATTAAGTAAATCACAATAATAGTAGTTTAGCAAAATAATTCCACAGGTGATGACGGGCCAAGAGGATAAGAGCACATGCAGGAGTCTGATTTATGCAAATTTTGGCAAATAAAGACAAAAGAAGTACTTCAAGTGGAATGGATGAGAAGACCTGGCAATGGGTTAATGCAATTTAATGGGCAAGTCTTTCAATATTAAAAAGTACTGAGTAAAACTTAAAACAGCATTCTGCATTGTCTACTGTAGTTCAACCTACAGGAAAGCAGGTAAGTTCTGTGTGGTGGAGTTCACTATATTGTGTACTGGAGTCTACTATTACATATTTATATTACTAGAACTTTCCAATCGAGACATTAACATTCCATCCACTATGAGCCATGATGTAGACATCCACCATGACCACTATGCAAGGTCATGGAGGGACAATAGTATGGATGGATTAATTTCCACAATGCAAAATTGGATTTTCCAAAATTATGATGCATGTACTGAAGACATCATAAGAAATCTTTCAATGAAAACCCTAAGTTGACAAGATCACCCAATAATTCGGAGTAGTGATAACAAGATTTTCAAGATGACCACCATAACAACCATACTGGTAATGGATGTCTGGGTAGCACCATTTTCCTTTGGGACCAACTAAACGTGGGCTGAATGTGTATTTGTCAAGTTTCACAGAAATCCTTTCAGTAGTTTAGATGGAGTGGTGATCAGAAGCTTCTGCTAACAGATAGACAACAGAAGGATGCTGAACAACAGGCTATTACATTAGCTCTTATGGTCAATGACCAGTAAAACTAAAAATGTGAGTCATTAAAAAGAGCATTTATGTATTTGTTTCTTTACTGTAGCAGTTTGCTTTGTTACAGGAATCCAAGGTAAGTCCATTTGTTCCTAACTGCAAAATACTGATATTCGTGAACAACTCCACCATACCAAATTTGGTAACAAATAACTTGATAACAACCTATTTTCTTCTGACTGAGGAAAAATGTACACAAGATGCGTGTCAGTGCATTCCAAATTCTTGTATCATCTCTTTGAACTTGAACCTGATAACATGGACTGAAGATCCCTGAACCTGTCTAAGATGATGTCAGGATATAACCACACATTAACATTTCTGAAACAAAATAAAGTTACTGAATTGGTATCTTTTACAGTATTCTTGAGATACAAAAATCCATTCATACTCATCTGTATGATCATGCTTGTAGTACAGCTAAAAAGCCAAGCCCTTTGACCATTGAAAAAAAAGCTAGAGTTCTGACTATCAAATTGTTTACTGGAATGGAATTAAATACAATTCATTTTAATATGTAAAAGTCACTGTGCTCAATGAAGAACAAAAATGCAAGCAACTACCCCTGACTTGAGCCCATGGTCAATTAAGTCTGGTTTTCAAACTCCTTCACAAAGGCATACTATTTTTAAGAACCAATCAAACATTACATCAAGTGTTGTAATGAAAAAACCCAACAAAATGTCAATGCCAACAGTCATGCTTGAGAAGTAGTGAAAACAATTTCTGAGATGGCTATGGTGCTATGTTGGAGGTCAGATGAACACCATCTTCATTCAAACTAGTTACACACTGGCCAGGACCAATTAGATAACATAAGAAGTCGATAATTAAATACCCCATGTCATTAGGACCATAAGGAGGAGTAGAAATAACAAGATTTTCAAGATAACCATAATATTGGGTGTTACTTGGTACAATTTTCATTTAAGACCAAATAGACGTTGTATTAAGTCTTTAAGTGACTATCCCCATGTTGATATGACCAACTAGACATTGTATTAAGTCTTTAAGTGACTATCCCCATGTTGATATGACCAACCAGACACTGTATTAAGTCTTTAAGTGACTATCCCCATGTTGATATGACCAACCAGACACTGTATTAAGTCTTCAAGTAACTATTCCCATGCTGATATGACCAACTAGACACTGTATTAAGTCTTCAAGTGACTATCCCCATGTTGATATGACCAACTAGACATTGTATTAAGTCTTTAAGTGACTATCCCCAAGTTGATATGACCATTGTATTAAGTCTTTAAGTGACTATCCCCAAATTGATATGGCCAACTAGACATTGTATTAATGTGTTAAGTCTTTAAGTGACTATTCCCATGCTGATATGACCAACCAGACCAAGTAGACATTGTATTAAGTCTTTAAGTGAAAATACCCATGTTGATATGACCAACTAGACATTGTATAAATGTATTAAGTCTTTAAGTGACAATCCCCATGCTGATATGACCAATTAGATACTGTAATTAAGTCTTTAGGCGACTATGCTGATATGACCAACTAGATATTGTATTAAGTCTTTAAGTGACAATATCCACGTTGATATGGCCAATTAGAGATTGTATTAAGTCTTTAAGTGAAAATACCCATGTTGATATGACCAACTAGACATTGTCTTAATGTATTAAGTCTTTAAGTGATTATCCCCATGCTGATATGACCAACTAGATATTGTAATAAAGTCTTTAAGTGACTATCCCCATGCTGATATGACCAACTAGATATTGTACTAAGTCTTTAAGTGACTATCCCCATGCTGATATGACCAACTAGATATTGTATAAAGTCTTTAAGTGAAAATACCCATGTTGATATGACCAACTAGACACTGTATCAAGTCTTTAAGTGACTATCCCCATGCTGATATGACCAACTAGACATTGTATTAAGTCTTTAAGTGAAAATACCCACGTTGATATGGCCAACTAGACATTGTATTAAGTCTCTAAGTGACTATCCCCATGCTGATATGACCAACTACACACTGTATTAAGTCTTTAAGTGAAAATACCCATGTTAATATGACCAACTAGACATTGTAATTAAGTCTTTAAGTGACTATCCCCATGCTGATATGACCAACTAGACATTGTATTAAGTCTTTAAGTGAAAATACCCACGTTGATATGACCAACTAGACATTGTATTAATGTATCAAGTCTTTAAGTGACTATCCCCATGCTGATATGACCAACTTGACACTGTATTAAGTCTTTAAGTGAAAATACCCATGTTGATATGACCAACTAGACATTGTAATTAAGTCTTTAAGTGACTATCCCCATGTTGATATGAACAACTAGACATAGTATTAAGTCTTCAAGTGACTATCCCCATGTTGATACGACCATTGTATTAAGTCTTTAAGTGAACATCCCCATGTCGTTATGGCCAACGAGAGATTGTATTAAGTCTTTAAGTGATTATCCCCATGTTGATATAAACAACTAGACATTGTATTAACTCTTTAAGTGACTATCCCCATGCTGATATGACCATTGTATTAAGTCTTTATGTGACAATCCCCATGTTGATATAAACAACTAGACATTGTAATAAGTCTTTAAGTGACTATCCCCATGGTGATATGACCATTGTATTAAGTCTTTAAGTGCCCATCCCATGTCATTATGGCCAACGTGAGACTGCATTAAGTTTGTAAGTGACTATCCCCATGCTGATATGACCAACTAGACATTGTATTAAGTCTTTAAGTGAAAATACCCATGTTGATATGACCAACTAGATATTGTATAAAGTCTTTAAGTGACTATCCCCATGCTGATATGACCAACTAGACATTATGTTGATTTCTTTCTGTTTTTGATACTGGTAGGCATATTTCATGATGGATTGGCATCTTTTGTACAATTTAGAAAGATCTTTATGCCTGGATGTTTTCAGAATTAGTTCAATTCCATTCAACAGTTTTGGAGAAGTCATCATTTTAAAGGTTTTCCTATTTTTAGTAATGGTGGCCATGTCTTACAGTGGATCAGCATCACTGTACAAACTGGAGAGATCCTTGCAACAAGATGCTTTGTGTCAGGTTTTGTCAAATTGTATTCAGTGGTTTTGCACTGATGCATTGGAAAACCAGAAAGTAGCAAGCTTTATTGTAACTGCAAACTCCTCAACATAAATGGTTCTATTCCAAGGTTATTTCAACTGGATCATGTATATCTGATGACGCTGACATCTGCATTACCATGTTTACTAGCTAAGGATCATTGATCCACTTTGTTCCACATCAAATTTGTTTTGAACAAGTGCCTCTTGCAGAGAAGAGTCCATGCCCATAGCAAGTGAAATCAATTAACCAATGAAAAAGCTCATTATGTGACCTCTTAGGTATTCAAAAAGGTGACTTCCTCAATGTCCACAGGCACTGACACAGAATTAAATGTTGCTTAAAATGAACTAACTTGCATGAACATGTGTCATTGTGTACACAGGCAGTTATTTTTAACAATACCCCAACTGAAATGTGACAAAGGGTCTGACTGGATCCATTTCTTTCAGCTGCATCCAATCAGATGGTGAAGCAGTCAATACAGTTTTGGCTTGCTGAATACAGCAAGGGTTGATGTGGAACAAAGTGGACTGATGACCCTTGGCAAGTGATGACGTTGCATTACCAACTTCTAAGAAAATAAATAAAAGGATAGTGTCAGATTTTAAGCACACTGATAATTCCAAATCTATGTAGTGATCTCACAACTTGAATAAAAGACCAAATGTGACAATATATTGGTGTCAATTTCCTGAGGTAATACAATCAGGGTGTAGGGGTGGGTGGTGGTAATGGTATGTGGGATTGACTACAACTGCTCCAGATTAAAAGAATATCTGAAAACAGTTCAAAAATAGTTCACAGCTCTGGTTGATTGATAAGACTTTGTTGACATTATGATTAGAGTTTGAGTCAGTCAGATTTAGAATTTCAGATGATTTAGCAGTCTAAAGTTGTTCCCTTATAAACTAGTTCAATGTTGCATGGTTTACATGACTTGAACATTAATTGCCTTGTTTCTTTTATAAAATGCTGCTATACTCAGACTGTAACTAAACAAATATTTGAATACCAATTTTCTATTTAAATATTTGCAAAAAAGCAAATTTATACAAATTTTTGGTTACTTGTTTCAGCTATAATGACTTTTCTGTTGATTTATTTAGAAACCAAGAACATATTTATAAGTGGACCATCATCATTTCTACAAATCTGGAAGGTCTTCCTGCCAGGTCACTTTTCTCACATTTATAAATTTCTGTTAAGCTATTTTTGAGGAGTCCTTTTAAGGGATTTTACTTTTTTAGTAACAGTGGCCATATCTGATGGCTGATCAGCATAAACGGCTAAAATGTGAAAGCCTTTCATGTCAGGATACTGTGTGTCAAATGGAGTTAGAACTGGTCCCATGGGTTTTGAGAAAAGTTTGAAACTGCAATTCTTGATGAACACACAATATATGACACTTGACACACAATAGGGCATACCATTATCTCATTTGACCTCTGGCCAGGTGAACTAAGAATTGCAGTATTTGAATGTGAAAGTAAATTATATAGTAAAACAGTCCCACCTCATCAATACCATATTTCTAATATATGTTCTTCCTAAATTATTTATTTTTCTGAGGTTGTTATACAGCTTCCAGTCTTGAATCTGAGGGTCCTATACAGTAATATCAATGACGAGGAAGAGCTTAAATATATTTATTCATTTCTGGCACCTTCATGAGATCTTACAGCAATGTCTACTACGGAAGGAAAGGAACATGATGGTAAAAATAAAGGTGGTGAATAAGATAAATAGAGAGAAAGCTCACCTTTCTGTAGATATTATAGTTGAGGTTCTTTAAAGGATCATTAGCAGTGTTGTCAACAAAAAGGGGGCAGTACTTGTAGTTAACAGTATTGGTATCCTTATACTTCCAGTAGTCTTGACAGCATGTCAATGGAGCCATGTCCTTTCGGCTGTCAGGGAGAAGTGGATCTCCATATCTCCAGGTTGATTCTGTATAATCCAGGGGACCAGTACCACCACAGCATTTTAGCTGAAAAACACATGCTGATGTCTGAGTCATTGATGAATGTGTTAGGGTAATTAAATGGGCAACTAGCTCATGCTCATATCAATGACTTCTCAAACACTGAGATCTAATAGATGAGCCATTTGAAGAGATGCTCCTAGCTGCTTTTAGCAATAATAACAAGCAGCTGCTTTCAGTGAAAGGTTCTGAATTATGTCTCTATGATCATTCATGTCTTCTGTGGCTTAAAATATGGCATGTAATATTCATATGTAATTTCCAACCAACTTTGACAAAAAATTTAAATAAGTCAAGCCATTAAAACAAAACAATTATAAATACTGGTAGAGATCCAACAATATTATACCCATATCTACTGTTGAAAGCCACATACTGTGAATCATATTTTTTTAGCATCAGTCTGAGAATATTTTGTGAATTCAGTAAATCATACCTGTGGCTGATTTTGTATTCTGCTCATTGGTAATATGCAGATTATGTAAATGTTACTATTTACACTTTGTTTAAAAATTCAGAGGTTCTGCAAACTCAAAAAATGTAATGCTCATGAAAATATTGTGATTTATGGTAATACTCTTACCTCCACCTGCATATAATCAATACCATTGGTGACTTTTTTATCTGTTCCATAGACTTTCTGTACCACATTCTTCAGAAGGTTTGATCTCTTCAAAGCATCCTCCATCTGTTGAAATGACACAATAACACTGTGAACAGCATGTTGTATGTCCGACCCCTATTTAATAATCCTCTAAGCAGGCCCTTAATACACCAACATTAATGAGCAGAAACCAAGTAAGCCATCCAAAGTTTGGTCCAGGTACATGATACAGAACTAGAGTTATTGTGCTGAAACCACTTTTCATCTTTCAGTGACCTTGACCTCTGACTTTTAAACCTGAAATTGACAGACTTTTTCCTTACCACAAATGCAAGCTTTCCACAGTCTGGTAACTGTTGATGGTGGACAACTGAGTTACTGCACAGAAACTAAGCTAGTAAAAGACAGAATACCTTTTCCAGACTGTACAAGCTAATCATATTTCTGTAAAATCAGAATAATTACCAGTTTGTCAAACCAAGTGTGGAAAGTGTGTATGTGTGTGTGATTTAGATTTTTGACAGAGCTTTAAAAAATTTTCAGTCATATCGCTATGATATCTGCTGTGTGGCAGTTTGTAGTTATGTCTGGCACAGGGACATTATGCCACAGACATTTAACATCATGTCCCACCCAGTCACATTATCCTGACACCAGGCTGACCAGTTAACACTAACCTCATAATGATGAGCACCAAGCAAGGACGCTGCTAGTACCATTTTTAGAAGTCTTTCAAAAGAGAATATGACGAAATTCTTTTTGGAAGAGGGTTCAGTGATGTTCAATGATCAGAGTAAGGCTGTAATGTATGTGGTAAAAATGGACACTTTATATGGTAACCTTGTTCCAAAACATTTTCAGATGAAAGTGAAATACATAAAAATGGCTAGGATTGCTCAAAGAGGAAACTCAAGAGACAGTGTGTACAAATACATTTTTGGAGATGACCATAAAAGCTTTTTAAATCCATGAATAAAATCCTATTTTTTAATAACAATTTTTAAATTTTAAAATGTAAGATTATTTCTGTGTCATTGTCATTTTTAAAAATTTAGTCCACCAGTTGATGATAAAACCGGTGATGGATTTATGTCAGTTATTATTATATTATGCATATAGATGTGTTTACATTAAAATCTGAGACACATCTAAATTTCAAGAACTTTCAAATGAGAAAATTAGTCTTGTTATTCTTCACTGGACTTCACTGTATCAACAGTATTCTCCTTAAACAAAAACATAAAATAATTCTGCTACATATATAAAAATTAGTATTATACTTTCATAATTTAAAACAGATTCATCACACTGAATTCTGTGAATGTCATTTAATGCTGGATAAAAGATTCTGCCAACAATATTTTATTTAAACTCTTTCAAACCTTTCAAACACTAACATTATTTTTGTTCGCCATTGCAACCAAGTAAATTCTATAATTATTTATCATTTTCAGTATGATTAGTACTGTCTCCTTATAAACAAACTATAAATAAGTGAATAGAAAAATATTTTATATGGAAACAACATCTGATTAGTAACACTAGAGAAATATTGTATCATCTAAATATTATAACGTACTGAAATGTATGCACATGTTTGAAAGTAGCACTAATTATCTAGCTAAGACCTGAAAATAATGAATTGAGGATATAAGTGATATGAAGATAAAAACACTATAAGCCCACATGGCCTTATATCCAGGAAAGCTAAAAGTTAATGGCACCCTCCTAGTTAATTATCACCTTCATGGAAGTCTTACACTCCTAAAGTATACTTTTTCACAGAAATACTGGATCTTATATTTTGTTCGTTGACCAATCATATCTGAACAATTCTGTTTATGAGGTACCTGCAATAGACATATTTACAGTGTATTAAAATACAAGGCTATCCTGTTAATATGGATGTTTCTGTCCTCAGCCATTTTGGATAAATAGGAAATATGAAGTGGCAAAATGATTCAATGAACAGGTGTTCTGCAGAACCCTGTGCGCTTGCATTATTGTTCCCTCTAGTCCAAATAACTGCCCATTTAAAATACATTTTTTTTTTAACTTCGGAGTTCAGATCAGATAGGATTTTTTGTAAATTCAATAATAAGTCTGAAATTAATAAGTCTAAAGCATATGTTAGTCCTTACCTCCTTTCTGTAGACATATCCATACACACCTCCAGCAATCAGCAGAAGTAATACAAGGACCCAAAAGACCAAATACTGTAGGAAGAAAAGAAAAAAGTAGAAAATAATACAGTGTTGCAAATTTTTGCAAACTTAAACTTGGCTATATATATATATTCAAAATGTGGACTGTAAAAATAAAACAATGGGCAAAATGCTTTAACCGCTCATAACTCCAGTGGCATGGGGATAAAGATACAATTGCATGGACATCTATGAAATGTGAAAGCACTAAAGTTCAACAAAATAAATGTTGATTACAGTGTTCACCCTTTTTAAGCACAAACATCCTAGAATAACGTCAATAGCTATTTTTCCATGAAAATATCAAACATAAGATATGGATCATGCTATTATTGTATCATCTATTATAAGACACTGTTCTATACTGAACAGAAATATGTAGATTAATGTGAAAGCAATTACTGTGTCTAATTCCACTAGCAGTGACTTCTGGAATAAGAAAAGATTTTCACTACACTGTTTATTCTAATGATGATAAATATGACATGTATTTGTTATTCCAATGAGAAAAGAGAACACAAAACCAAATTGTTATTGTTATCATATCTCGAAGCTGATTTTAATCACTTCCATCTGAAGTGATACTTTGTCAGATATGGAAATAATCAACTTTGTATCAATTGACTTCCTGGCAAATGGTCATATAAGCCCCTCTGACAGCACATCTTCACTGTCCATTTAAATAAGTACAGTTCCTCATTGGAGAATTTGCTGACAAATAAATATGCAGGCTTTGTGCACGTAACTGGCACAAAGGTATGATAGCATTTTCTTTTAAATGTGACAGTAGTCTCTCCTTGTGAGATGCTTAGAAACTATCAAAGAACATTACTGACTTCTACTCACACCAATGGGAAGCAAGTCACATACAGAATTAAGATGGTATTAGAATCTCATCAACAAACCAAGGACTACTTTAGATCATTCAGACTTCAAGTTTCCCACTTTTTGACAGTAATATTTTGATAGCTGAGAACTGAGCTTTGACACAACAAAGACAGAGCTTTGATGCAATAAAAACAGAGGTTTGTTTTTGAAATAGCATCTTTTACTGTCATTGGTGTTGTTTTATGGCTAACAACTAACAGTCAAGAGCTTTGTGTGTTGATTGAGGTCTTTAAGAACAGTGAAAATCCTGTGATTACAAAAGCCTGATTCCCCATCACTGGAAGCCTGGCTGTTTTTGGCTGGGACCATAAGGAGTGATACAGACCTAATTTTTGTCAGAATTGCATGAAGTTCGGGTCGACTGATAAAGCATGTATTTTGCAGATTCTGCCGGCTATAAGCTAATGCAGTGAGGAAGAATGTCTCATATGAGAGGTGCATGAATGAAGCTCTTAAGAGTGGTTTAAATGGTGTCTTGTTCAGCCAGGTTAGTACCCATGATAAGATTCCATTGTGAAAGGAGCTAATGTTATTGGATGTGGGTAACCAAATTGAACACAACATTGGATAGGTCTTTGTTTTGTAAGATATCCTCTCTTCCATGATGATGCAGAGTGCCAGTTATCATTAAACGGTAGCCTTTAATTGTGATTGGTACTAAATGAATCTACACTATCACACTGTTCTGGGAAGCCATACAAATGTACCATGTCAAGGGTGGTCATCATATACTGAGGACAATTCAATATCAGAACTGTTAGTTTAATAAATCAGCCACTAACATAACATGCAAGGTATGGAATCTGACTTTCAGACTTCAAAAAACTATTCATCCCAATAATGGGAACTATGACCATGGTGGTGTTAAATGGAAGACCATGTTACATGTACATGGAATATTCAAAAAGTTCTGATTAGTGTACTTACCACAAAGTTCTTTATTAGTGAACAGTACATCAGTGAATCCCCTCAACTAAAGATGCCAACGGGTACCCACCCATTAATAATAACCCGGGTAATAAAATGAACAACTGGGTACCCGTTAAAATAAGTATTCCAAGTTCAGATTGAGATACAATAACAATTACAGTTTGAGGCTCGTATTGTGCGCGCATTTATTCATCATCACAGGATTTGTATGGTTGCTTACAATTTACTTGTCATACATGTAATATAAAAATATACAAGGGAGGATACTTCTCTCCTTTCTCGCACAACCTATTTAAGAATCAATTTAATATTTAAAGCTACACCATCTTAACTTCATGCTCCATCTTTCTTGCAACTTAAAAATGTGTGTTTTGAGATCCTGATGACATTAACTAGGTCAATACCTTTCACTGACAGCAACAGTAAGTACTGAGGAAGAAATATCTGACAAAATAAAATTTAAATATGTATTACAATTCTAATAAAAGAAAGCACAATATAAATGTCTGGTTTGCCTAATGCCATTTTTGCCTCAAGTTTGTGGCGCTGGAGCAAGTATTAGCTGTTCAAGTCAGGGCCGCTGTTCACATGTTTATTTACTGGACTCCTTTTTTTTTATTTATTAGCGGGAAACCCAAGACAAATATTTTTGTCACAGTAAAGGCAACACAAAAACTTGATTACCATAACATGCACTTCTTATATAATGTTAGGAAAAAAATGAATGAAATGGACTACTACACAGAATGAAATTTTTCACTGAAATATTTAAATATAAGGGAAATCTTGGTTTTTTAATAACATTGAAAAAAAATCTAATACAAATTGACCACATGTGTAAATATGGTAATTTTTGCATTTAGTTTACATGAAACAGTTCCAAGAAAACAGGCAGGTTTGTCACAGATTCATTCTATTTTGATACTACATATGTAGTGGACCAGTCTAAATTGAAAATAGATGGGTGCTAGATATCACTGAAAAAAAACGGGCTGTATCAATGTGACTGTTGGATGTTATATGACTGAAAAATGTTAGGAGAGGGATTTGTTAAACTTAAAAATATGTTGCACAAGACTGTCGTCAAGGGATGAACCATGGCAGGTTGAGGATACTACAACAGTCATCAGTTGTGGACTTTTTGACTATTTGTGAAAGTTAATGTAGATATGTAGACTAATCAAAGTGAGTATTATGCATAAATAATTTATCAATTTCTTTTGTGTCTATACTCTTGTATTAACATGAATTTAGCTGAATTGTGACAAAAATCCAGGAAAGAAGCAAAAATAAATGTATGTTAAATAAAATAAATATGTACATTTTTCATACAGTTTTCTGTAATTATGGCATGTAATATACAGATTGCTCATTTTATGCTCAGATTATGCTTTTTGCCACTTATATTAGTAATAAATTATGCTTATACCTCTCTTGGGGGTTGGCATGTGTGAACCTACAACAAAGCAGTTCAAGTACACTTTTAATGCAATTTCCCTTTGATCGGCTACCCGGATAACCAATTGTTTGGACCGATGGTACCCGGCAGAAATTTCCCAAAATTTTGACATCTCTACCCTCGACATATTCCCCATGCACTGCTACACACTCTTGCAGTCTGATTATGCACTTATTAAATGCCATTTTGTATCCATTTTTTGGTATTTTTTTCATACACTGGTAAATTGCACTACCAACTGCAAGGTGACTGTCTAAATAATTATTCCTTAAGCAAACCTTTGATAACAAGATTCAGCCAAAAATCACATGGAGCTAAGTCAGGGCTCTATGGAAGATGTGGCAAAGTTTAGATGCTGTGCTCCTTCCTGAAGTCTATAATGATGGCAGATTTGTGTAGTGGTCCATCGTCATAGATGGATCCTTCAGGTGCTGGTGTGCAGATCGGTGGTTCAATAGTGTTCCACAACTTTTCTCAACACTTTAGAGGCATAAAAAGTCAGTGATACTAGCTGAATCTGACACACGTACCTGGACGATAATGTCTTTTGCAAAGAAAATTAATGCATCTGACAGTCATCCATCATCATGGAATTTGTGATTGCTGCATTTTTTCCAATCCAAACTATACTGCTTTCTCTAGAGTCAAATAAAAAATAAGTAAATCCATTTTTCATCACGATCTCATTTAAAATGTTTCTGGTCACACTTTTCATACCTGAGGAGTAGCTGTTTGGCTATTTCCACCCATGACCATTTTTGATCAGCCATCAACAAATGCAGGACCCATCCTGCACAATCATTTCTGAGCTTCAATTGATTCTTCAGTATATTATAAACAACTGGCAAATTAATGCCCTTGATAACAGAAACAAACTCCACAATGTATCTAGCATCTTCATCATTTGCCTCCTTCACTGTATCCACATCCCTTTCACCAACTGCTGACAATGTTGTCTTAGAATGTGGGTCCTCTTCCATGGATTTGTAATCACCATTAAAATGACGAAATCACTTCGAATTTGTAGGATATTACTACAGATAACATCCATAAACTTCATTCAAGTCAGCTATGATATCAGTCAGAGAGTACCCTAAGAGTGGCTGGATTTTACTGTATGCTCTTTGCTCTGTAGGTTTTGTAGGTCACTGTCATTAAACCATGTTACACACAAGTATCTTCAGGAATCTGGCATTCTGTTGTTGTTGTTGTTGTTGTTGTTGTTGTGGGGCTTAACGCCATTTTTCAGCACACGATAGGCTATACATGGCGGCCAGTATTAATGGTGGAGGAAGAAACCGGGAAATCCCCGGAAAGAACCACCAACTCACGAGAAGCTACTGGCAAGCTTTCTCACATATCCACATTCGCCGAATCCTAGACTCGAACCCACGCAGACAGAGGTGAGATGGCAGTGATCCGTAACGGAGCTGGCATTCTGTAAAGGTAACTCTAGATAATTTTATAGAATGATATTTTGTCAATTGATCACAGTTAGTGAAAGTTTCAAAGAAACAAGAACATGATAACATAATATTCAGACCTTTTCAAATATCCTTACTATGTTGAACTGATTTACTATGTGGAATCACTGCACTTTCGTGTTAGATGAGGTCACCTTTTATAAGGGTTTACTTAATACAGAAGAGCCCTAAAGGTGGTGACCAATGTAGACCTTAAAATGACCAATACCTCCTTCTGAAATGTAGTTTCTTTGTGGGGGGGAGGAAACCTAATTTTAATTATGCAATACTTACCTGTCGCTACTGCTTAGCTATCTATTTTCATGCCAAAAAATACTGTCCGTATGATGTGAATACATCCTCCCAGAGTGGAGAAAAAGTCAGTATGACCCTTTGACCTTTTGCACACCACTCTGCCGCAGGCCATGTGCAGAAGGTAGACGTACCTATATGTCATTTTCACAGACAACAATTATGCAAGATATCAGAGTGGGCTAGGAGGAGGGTATTTTGCAATAGCGACCGGTAAGTATTGCATAATTAAAATTAGTTTTACCTTCCCCCAAGAAACTACATTTTAATAGCAGCAATTACTTATCCTGTCGCTATTGCTTAGCTGAATTTGTCAGTAAGTGGGTAGGCTGATGTCAAACCGATCAAAAACAGAAATTAAGTGCACTCACCGTAGAGGGAGAGGTCCACTTCTACAAAATATTCATGTCCCTCTGAGTAACACGCTGTGCCATAACAATGAGACCCAGAGGAAAAAATGCCTGCACTCTGTTGTGCTAATGAGCAGAGGTAGAAGGAGGAAAAGGTATTATCGGAGTGCCAAAAAGCTGCTTTCATAATATCCTCCAGAGAGGAGTGATTAAAGTAGGTTCATGAGGTAGCAATGGCTCAAACCTCATGGGCTTTAATTTATACAAAGGTGAGGTCTCGATCGGTGAGAGATTCGTTTGCTCGTTTGATTGTCTTGACAATCCACCGGGAGATAGTGGCAGCTGAAATGTCTACAGTACCCTTAATAGGGAGAAAGAGACATTTCCTACCCTTTCTTTTTGTTCTGGCGACATTAAGATAGAAGAGAAGAACACGCATGGGGCATAAAAGTCTATCTTGATCATCCCCGGCACATATTTTACTGAGACAGGGAATCTCTATGGGTAAGGGGGCTACTGAAGAAAACAAGGTTGGCAGAGAAGGGAAACAGAGTCATAGTTCCCATTCAACCTAAGACAACCAGAGTGAATGGACAAGGCATGAATTTCACTTCTTTGTCTCGCCAAGGCAAGGGTGAGAAGGAACACAGTTGGAGTGTGAGATCCAAAAAGGAAGCTTCACTCAATGGTTCATAAGGTGTTTTGGTTAATGACCAAAGAACACAGGAAAGATTCCATCTAGGCACAAGGGAACAAGAGATCGGTCTCTGAAGCTTAAAAAACTTTATAAGATCAGCAAGATGCGGATCTGAACCAATGTTTGTGCCCTGTGAGAATTTAAGTGTGTTGGAGATGGCAGCTTGATAACCTTTGACAGTGGATACTGAACATCTTTTGGTCTCAAGAAAGAACAAAAGGAAATCAGCAATGGAAGTTACAGAAGGGTGGATAGGTTCAACATGTTTCGTACTGTACCAATCACAAAAGATTCTCCACCTGGCATCATAAATTTTGGATTTAGAAGTTCTCCTGGCTTGAATGATGCAACTGGTGATTCTGTCTGAAAACTTGTTCTGGCAGAGAGATCGTTTGAGATGAGCCAGGCATGAAGGTGGAGAATGTCTGGGCTGTTGTGGAGAAGGGATCTCAGGTGCTGTGACAGGAGATCCTTCCTGTGTGGTAGAGACCTGGGTCAATCTATCAGGAGGTCTAGGAGATCGCTGAACCATGGTCGTTGGGGCCAAAATGGGGCAATGAGAATGATCCAAGCAGTAGAAGTTCAGACTCTTTGCAGAACTTGTGGTAGCAGTCAGAAAGGTGGGAAGGCATATGCGAATAGGCAATACCACTGGAAGCTGAATGCATCGACAGCCCGAGCTTTCTGATCCGGGACAGGAGTCACCTAAAAGGGAAGTTTGTTGTTGAGCTTGTTCCACAAGAGGTCTTCCCCAAAGGGAATATTGGGACTCTGTTAGTGAATGGTGAAGAGACCATTCTGTGAGGACGGCTTGGTCTGTTCTGGACAGGCTGTCCGCTAATACGTTCATCTTGCCTGGAATGTGGCAACCTCAGATTGTGACATTAACTGTGGCTGCCCAGAGGAAAAGGTTCCAGACCTCCAAGCAAAGAGAAGGGGCATGTGTGCCTCCTTGACATCGTAGGCAGGCTACAACAGATGTGTTGTCTGAGGAGACCATGACACATTGGACCCTTATTAGGTCAATGCACCCTTGCAATGCCAGAAATACTGCTTTCATTTCTAGGTTGTTTGATGTGGAGTCCAGTAACCATGGAGAATTATGTCCTCCGGCTCGAAATGGGCTCCCCAGCCTGAATCAGACATATCTGCAAACAGATAGGAATGGGGATTGGGTGCATACATGGAAACCCCCCATCACGAATCTGTCTCGATTCATCCACAAAAGCAAATGGTAGTGAAAAACTGGTCCTAGAGGGATTGGGGTTGATAGAGAATTTCTGTGTGGTTTCCACCTTGCCAGAAGAAGGAACTGTAGAGGACATACGTGATGATGTCCTAAAGGAACCAATTCTGCAGAGGCATTCAAGGTTCCGAGTAGGGACAGATAAAGGCGAACAGATGAAATGGTGTTTGCTTGCAACGTCTCTGGGAGAGCCAGGATTCGATCCACCCGATCCAGGGGAACCTGGACAAGTTTTGGTTCATTAGGAAGTTCATCCCCATGTAAACAAAGTCCTGTGATGGAATGAGTTCCGACTTCTCGAGGTTGGGTAGGAGAATTCAGTTATGGTGGACCAAGAGCTAACAGATCCTGATGAAGGTACTGAACATGGACATGGTGAATCAGCCAGTTTTTGAAATACTGGAGAATTTATGTTCCCTGTTTTTGAAAGTAAGTGGCTACTACTCCCATAACCCCTGTGAAGACTGGGTGTGGAAGCGATTCCGAATGGCAGAACCTGAAAATGAAAAAATTCCTGGTCTAGGCAAAAATGAAGATATTTGCAGTGTAGAGGAAAAATGGGGATGTGTAAATAGGCATCCTGAAGGTCGATGGAGACTGCCCAATTGGGCGGATGAAGAGTGTTCTGGATTGAGGAGGTTGTCTCCATCTTGAAGGTTTCCTCCTAGAAAAATTGGTTGAGTGTGGAGAGATCAAAAATGATTTGAAATTTCCCGCTTTTCTTGGTGACCAGGAAGATTCGGGAGTAGAAGGCGGGAGACTGATTGCTTAAAACCCTCTCAACTGCCCCTTTGTACAAAAGGGTGTGTACCTCTTCCTTTAATTCCACCAGATTGGACTGGGGAAAGAAAATGGGGGTCCTTGATAGTGGGGGGTGTTCCCGAAACTGGAGTTGATAACCCTCGCTTACAATGGAAAGGACCCAATCCATCGTCCGTGATGCTTGACCAAGCCTCTGAGAAAAGGCCTAGGCGAGAACCTATTGGAATGTTTGGGAAGGGGATGCACGGCAGGAGAGGGAGTAATTTGCTAGGGATGCTCTCCCCGCCCCTTCCTGCCCTAGTAGTAAATGAAGGTGGTTTAGAAAACTTCCTCTTGGACCTGCACTGACCTGGGCGCTGTGGATCTGATGAGGGAGGAGCAAGATTTTGTGGATTGGACTGGGGTTGGGCCTGCTTGAAAAATTTGGCAGATGGTCCCTGAGAACGATTTGTCTGACCTCGTTTCCTTGTCTATTGCAATGGACCAGGAGTGGAGGTAAAAGATCAATGTTGGTGATCAAATAAGTCTTGAGAAGCCATGGTAGGAATGAGACCCCCAAAGAGGGTCTCGGCTTCTAGAGGAGCAGCCCTTAGAAGGTCTTTACTGTAGTTAAGCAAGACCTTCGTCGAGTCCAATGCAGCATCACAGCGGATGTGCAGAACTTCCGTCGATAATGCCATGGCAACAGATAGTGCATGCCGGGATGTTTTAGCCACAGCCTCCAGCACATATTGTAATGCGGCTGGATTCAGAGAGGCCTCTCTCAGCATACTAAAGGAAGTAGCTGAGAAAAGGTCTGCATGCAAGGCTATAGTTACAAGTAACTGGGTTTTCTGTTCCATGTCATCAATTGTTTTGATGGGAAGGCGTGCCCAGGATCCCGAAGAAATACCAACTTTTGCCGCATCTGCGTCCAAAGGAGGAGGTTTAATAGGCCACTTCGGGGAATGTACCCGATGGCTTGAAGAGATAAGGGGTCTCAAATGTAGACGGAGGAACAGACCACCCTCTACGCTGTTGAGCAATATATTGGCCTTGAGAAAACCTCCCTGATATTTCCTCAATCGTAGATGAATATGGGAGAAGTAAGAGGTCTGGTTGAGGTGGTACCCCTGAGATCTTTTCCAAACTGGAAAGGATCTTTTTTGGACTGTGTGCCTGATGGTTTGAGGCACAAGTCAGGAGGTAACAAATGGTAAACCTCGTTTACCGCCTTATCAAAGGACCAGACTTCCTCTTCTTCCTCATCCAAAATATATAGTTTTTGTCAAAGCTTCCGTCTCAAATTCGTTGGAGTCAACAAGAATGGAGAGAGTATCATCATCCTCATAGTCAAGAACACACTGAGTTGGAGAGTGGCTGGGCATCACAATGTCCCTTGATGGAGGGGGCACAGGAGTACTATGTGTCGTAGTCCCTGGCTGATCAGGAGGTGCGGAGGGAAGATGACAACGTCTATCTACCCTCGATGATGTAACACCTGTAGCCTTCTGAAAAGAAACTACTTGGTGAGGTGATGGTGGGACATGAGCCGCAGCATCACTTTGATTGGTATGGCAAGGTCCAGTAGTCCATGGGGGCATAACGGACCAGGGTCCCTGTGGTGGAAGACCCCACACCCCATAAGGGTTCATAGGTATAATAGGGTGGGGGGACATCTAAACGGTCCCCATCCCTAGCCTCAATCCTGTGTATGGATTGTAAATCCTGCACAGGGTGGGATGGTGGAGGGGGGAGAAGGGGAAGTTCAGTCCTGGCTCTTTCCCCGTACCACGAGGTCGATGAGTGATAGATGGAGATGACATCATCTTCACTCTGTGCATCATAGGTGCAATGTGTTGCCTCCCTAAAGGAAGAGGCCAACATGCTGCCAGAGGCACAATATGTATTGCAGTGCTTAACTTCCTTGATGGGAGGGAGCAACCTGCTATTGCAGTGCTCTACCTCTCCAATGGACGGGTGCAACCTACCATCGTGTTGCTCTACCTCCCTAATGGGAGGGTGCAACTGTGGTTGCAGTGCTCTATCTCCCTAACAGGAAGGAGCAACCCACTACCTGAAGCACAAACGCTGTTCGGGATGTGAGAACTTTCTGTCATCTCCCTACCCGCAGAAGTTGAACGGCTTCTCAAACATCAAGACCCTCCTTCTGCAGGGGCTTCAACAACCGCTTAAGATGTTTGTCCTAAATTGTGAGATCTGGAAGAAAAAGCTGAAAATTCGGATGAAGAAGAGGGAAAGTTCTTCCGTCTTTGATAGGTATGCCTGGAATCTACTAGATTCCAGGTGCTGGAAGACCACAAATAACAAAATGTGCAATGTGTTTTTTGAGTGCACCTAGAGCACCTGATACAGTCTGTGTATCCCACGAGGCCTTCTTGTAGCCACACTGCCCACAGTTTTGTGTATTCCATTAGGCCTTCTGTGGCCATGCTGCCCCCCACAGACTGTTTTGCTGAATTTTTTTTTTTTAATAGTGGTGTGGTCCCTTGTGGTTGCGAAAATCAACTTACCACGATTAACTAAAAAATGGAAATTATCACTGAAGTATTTCCTTATTGAAAGAAACAAGATATTTCAGTTCTGATTATCTGTTTATTGAAGTAACATGCAAATACATGAATGTCAATGCAAGCGTTGTATGAAGTTATAACTTATTTTATCAAGCTGGACATAAAAAAATGGAGGAATGATGTCCTAAACATTTGAGTGGGGCCTGTTATTGTTCCTAGCATATTGGGACTTACCCACACCATTCAGTTCATATTTTAAGAAAGGGTGTCTACAACCACAGGTAGAACACATAGCTTCCAAATTCCCGCAAAGAATGAAGTTCTAAGGGAGAAAAAACAAAAAGCTACAATACATTTTCTAGAAATGAACAGACAGTAGCAACATTGAGAATTATAAACACTGTAGAGAATTAGAGACCACTAACTGCGGTATATTAGCTGTCCACAGGCATTAATTTTTCGGTCACAACGGCTTCAGATGTCTATACAGCATGGCGTCCATGAAAAGAATGACATATAGGTACATCTACCTTCTGCGCATGGCCTGCAGCAGAGTGGTGTACAAAAGGTCATACTGACTTTCTCTCCACTCTGGAAGGATGTATTCACATCATATGGATGGCATATTTTCGGCATGAAAATAGATAGCTAAGCAATAGGGACAGGATAAGTAATTGCTGCTATTAAATAGTTAATTACTACATTTATATGAACGATAAACAAATACACTATGCAACCATGCAAGCAATATTTGACAAAAACCAAAGTAAAAACTCAAATCTATTGTACAGAAGATTTGAGTATGACTGACATGTACTACAGATGTATACATACCACTATAAGAAAAATGTTATGAAGAGTTTTTTCAGGTCTGACGGCACCAATAATCCCAATGATGCCAAAGAGAACTATGAATGCCCCAGCAGCAATGACAATGTACACCAGGATGGCATATTTCTCCAGCTCCTCGCTGGCTGCAACATATTGGTTGATCCAGAAGTCAAACCGGAACCATATGGCCACACCTAGCATACCACCACCCAGCAACTGAAAAGATGAAAAAGAGAAAATGTTTTTCAAGTGTTGAAAAGAAACCATTTACCATTTTCTCTTCCTTACTGGTTAAATTATTGAACAGACTTGATTAGGCAGGAATCAATAAATTCATTATCCAATAACCCTGGACAAGTTGAAAATTTTCTAGGTAAGTAAAACTTCCTGTCACTTACCATAAATATGATGGGAAATCCCATAATTTTTATACAATTTCATGAAAACTCAAATTCTGGGCAAATATTTCAGATCTTCCAGCCATGTTAAGGGGCCTAGGCATTCTTATTCAATACTGGAAGTGAATCAATTTTAATTGAACACAATGACTTGTACATCATTATCAGAGCCACCTGGGGTGTGATTTGGGTTGAACATCAGGCTTTCATGTTGCTTTGACAGTTGTTGTATTGGTGGTCTGATCTCTGTAGGTATTAGAGTGCATCAAATTAGACCTTCAAACTGTGTCTCTTAAACAATTTATTCACTGATGACCATATTGCTATGCATGAAACTGAATCATCTTTCTTCCTGATAAAATTAACTCTGACCCATATCAATGCAGCTTCAACCTGTCCTTCTTTTTCAACTATCTTGCTTGCGAGATATTTTTGACCTGGTACTTGTCTGATCTTTACTCTTGAGAGATTTCAGTTTAAACCTGGATTTTATCATTTTGCAATATTTGTAACTGTTAACAAATTTAACCAGAATCACCTAGATTCCTGTTGCAAGGATCCATCCCAAAGGCTGATATTTATATCACTGATAGTGAGATCCATGCCAAATCTCCAGCGATTTGCAATAATAATAATAATAATAATAATTTTATTAGAGAAGGTAACTTAGTTAGTTACAGGAATTAATCAACCCTGAGGCCTTCTGCTGCAATCTGAAAATTGTATACACATTGATCTAGAATTAAGCGGCATTTCCTCTTTCATAGTTTTAAAAGTTGCTATGACTGAATTTGAGGCATTACCCCAAGTTACATTAAAATAGCCCAAATATACCTGAATATAACTTATAAAAGAAAACCATATACAGAAAAGGAATAATGTTCTGATCTTTTCAAGTAATCAAATGTAAGAATATACCTTAATAAGTTATTTGAAACATGACCTGACCAGTTTAGATTGTTATCACACCAAGAATTTTATCATGAGAAGTCATATTCAGGATAACATTGTCAAATAGAACCTGGAGTTTGTCACTATCTAGACTTGCACTTTTTTGTTTTGTTTTGACTAGTAGGGCTTTTGTTTTTTCTGCATGTAGAATCATACTGTTTTCCTGGCTCCATACTTCAAATCAGTTATGAGCATCTTGTTAGTTCTTTTCAAGTTCAGTTTTTGTTTACTTGTCAATGGAAGAAACTGAACTTCCTATCTTAAGGGCTAAGTTGTTAATAAATTTACAGAATGAATAATAGAGGTCTGAGGATAAAGCCCTGTGGTATTCATCAATTAATATTTTACTTTCAGAAAGGTGACCATTTCGAGATAAATTTTTCACTCTATCAGTTAAAAAGTAAACAAGTTTAGAGAGTTTTCATTAAATTGATAGATTTTCAGTTTTTCAAGCAAATTTTATGGTCTACAAGAAGAATAGCTTTATGAAAATCAACCAAAATAACGCAAACCATTTCTCCATAATCTAATGTTTGTAGCCACTTATCAATCATAGATATGTCTGCAGTTTTGCACAAGTAAGTTTGTCCAAAGCCAGACTGATCATCATAAGACTAATAGTTTATAAGAGAATCATGTACATGTTTTTCTAGTAATTTGGAAAGACATGGAAGAACCAAAATGCATGCTTACGACAAGCTTGCTGCAAGCCTACGACAAGCTAGGTGAGGTTGTGCAAGCTAGTAAGGGTGCTCGCACAAGCTTGCAAAATGAATTTTTCAAAGTCTGCAAGCTTGCAAAATTTAAAGTTCAAGCTTGCAAAAGGAATTTTTCCAAGTCTGCAAGCTTACAAGCTTGCAAATTCTAAAGTTCAAGCTTGCGCAAGCTTGCAAAAGGAATTTTTCCAAGTCTGCAAGCTTGCAAAATCTATAGTATTTGATGTAAGCTTGCAATAATCAGTCGTGAAAATTGAAAGTTGGCAGTTCTGCATGAGATCAGTACTTCCTGAAATGTTGAATATATGTTGTGACTAGATCATTCTCAGTGTAAGAAACTACACTATCAATTAAAAGATGTTACTGGTAATCTAGTTTTTATTTATAGTATCTGATAATGCACTTGAGTTAAATAATATACATTTTCATTGTTGCAAAATGCTAAGAACTTGAATTACTTGTACTTGGCTGATACATAAATAAAATATATTATTCCAACATTTCTCAAACCGCTCCGGTGGCCTAGTGGTTAGAGCGTCTGCATCAGATGCGGGAGGTCGCGGGTTCGAACCCTGGCCGAGTCATACCAAAGACTTACAAAAATGGTACTAACAGCTGCCTCGCTTGGTGCTCAGCATTAAGAGGTTAGTGTTAGGACTGGTCGGCCTGGTGTCAGAATAATGTGACTGGGTGGGACATCATGCCACATGTCTGTGGCATGATGCCCCAGTGCTAGACATCACTATAAACTGTCACACTGCAGACATCGTAACGATATGACTGAAAAATTGTTAAAAGCTATGTTAAAAATCTAAATCTAAATCCAACATTTCTCTATGTTTAAATTAACTATGAACATTATTAATATATTTCAAAATAAACTGAAGTATTTCTTGACCAAGACAAATATGAAATATTACTTTTCCTACAAATGTCTTTTTTCTCATTTTCAAATTTTTACAAATATTATACATGTTAGAGAAAAAATTAAGCTTTTTTGAATAAAGGAAATTCTTTAAGTGATTGTACACTCAATTAGCTATGCAGTTGTTTTGTCAGGGAATGGAAGACTGGGTAAAAAATTCCATTTAGTAAAATCCTGTAAAACAGTAATTGCTGATTGCAAAGTTATTTACAGACTAACTTAATACAACAAGATATTTGATGTCAAGTATTTGTAAATCCTATTTACCAACAATGTATGCACCATCAAATATAGTCTCAGTAAATCTTGTAATATTAACTTCTGGCATTAAGTTTATGAAAGAATTGTCATATATTTGTTTCAATGACAATCTGCTGCCAGGAGAAAAAAATTAATTGTCAGTTATTTACTTACTAAATAAAATTTAAAAATATATAGTTTTTATTTTTCTTTGAGAGAGAGAGATGCATCCCATTCTGCCAACATTTTATAAAGAACCGAGTTTTGTGAATTTTGCTTGTTTAAAAAGAAATCAAATAAAAGCATGCAAGATGAAGTGTGGTTTTCCACGACAGAGACTTAATTTGGTATCGAGTTATTAAAGGCGGTTACTTCCCCCTGTTTACAGTCAGCAGACTGGTTTACGAACTCTAAATGTACTTGTAACATATTTGGCATCAGGTCACAGTTAATAGTTCCAGTTCAGTACCCATGAATGTAGTTCCAGTCTATTTTTAGAGCATTTTTTCCTGTCTCCATTTGGTGGTGATACAAGAGTTAGATTTATGCATTCTTGGTATGGATTTAAAGGCAATTGTTTATTCTTTAGAATATGAGCTTATGGTGTGGTTGTCTGTGTGTGTTTCGGCAACAGTGTACAGTGAGTAATAAGGTCTTCGTCTGTGTTCCATTGCATGTTGGTTTGTTGACAGTCAAGCCTTTCAAAAAAATGCCAGTGAACCTTTGACAAGAACTTCACTGTGAAGTCATCTTTAAAGGTATTTTAGATTAACATATGATTTTTATTGATTGTCACACACTGGAAAGTTCAGTACTGAGAAACAAATGTAGAGAATATATAGTAAAATTAATTGTGTTCTATGGCCTGTCAGTGCAGCATTTGAATAAAGTTTAAATTGATATAAAATCTTTATTATTAATGATAGACACATGAAATTTAAATATGTTATGTATATTGACTTTGAAAATATAAGAATAAAATAAATAATTAATTTTTATTTTAAAAATTTAAATGAAATTTTAAAAAAAATTAAAAAATAAAATTTTTCCCCCAAAAATGCACATATATAATATTTATTGGGAATTATATCAGCATGTATATAATCCTACGCCATATACAAGCTCCAATGATGGATATTTATCAAATTTTCTAAGTCAAAATGAGACCTTCATTTAAAATACATGAAGACAAATTCTATTTTGTATTGTGCCTTTAGGTCATTCAAACTATTTATTGGGGGTCCAAACAGTTAATTTATGTGTTTATGATGGGGTGACTTCCTAACACATATCTGCTTGTACAGCTATCAGTAATTGTTTATAAGCATAATTATAGGGTATTTAGTGAGTGGATGGAGATGAAAACTTTATACTAGAACCTGCTCAAGTTCTCTACAAAATCATTTTAAGATGTCAGAGAATGAAATACAGGTCAAAAGGATAAAATATACTTTCCCCAGGTATATTTACCCTTGCATTTAAGAAAACAGCAAAATGATGTAAGTTGAACACAAAATGCATTCCCTTTTATTGTTCAGTTTCATTAAGATATTGATTGATGTAGTGTGCATTGTGACCTAGATGATATTATGGGAATTCTAATGATCCATTTTGCTTTATGCATTATTAATTACTAATAATATTTGTTAACTGACACTCTAAAGA
>JAECUM010010542.1:0-37616 GCA_016617855.1 Megalonaias nervosa
GATGAGAAATTTTCCTCTCTTATTATGACACCCAGTTGAGGACAATTTGTCATGCCCCATGCTGAGACACAGAATAGATGCATCCCTACTTCCCAGTCTCCTCCACATAGGGATTGTTCAGACTAAAATTCCCCATTTCACACCAATCTTTGGAACAGGAAGATGATGCCTTCTCAGTTCTAGTAAATTCTCAGTAATTGACTGAAATCTGTAGGGTATACCCTACTCAGCAATGTTCTCCAAACCCCTCACCATCATCATCTCATGTGGTCGAGGAGAAGACTTGGTCATTGCACATGGCTGTTAATGAAGTTTACTGCCTTCTTCCCCCCAGCTTGAACCTGAAACCAAAGTGTTCAAGTGGATGCCCAGACAGGATTTACTGCTACTTCTTCACTCTTCGATGGTTAGTGAAGTTGCAAAATGGCTGAGCAATGGTCAAGTAGCGGCGAGACACAATAAAGTGTGGACAGCCCCCTTGCTATCTTGAGACTCTTAGCGTCAGCCTCAAGCAATAAAGTTCATTCGCCTGCCTGGCCATTGAAACCTAAAGCTTCACAAGTGGACATTTCATTGGGTTCTTTTGCTCACCTCACAGTTAAATCCTTTGAGGTTTTTGAGACAAAGGCCAGGTCATTAGTGATTACAGCTTTACATGCTGACCTGTTTCCAGCAGCATCCTTCTGTTTGCTGAAAGAAGAATTATTATCACCCATTGCTGTAAAATAGCTGTTCGAGGCTGTGGCAAAGACTTCAAGACAGGCATTATCTATGGCTGTACATTGCCAGCAAACCTCATTCATCTCCGTCAAGATGTAGCACAATGGACACTTAAAAAGTTTTGCTTGAATATAGCAAAAATCTTCTGAGTACTGCACCCCTGGATTCAGAGACGTTATTCGGTGGTCTCATTTCCACTATAGCCTCACAGGATTTTAGAGACCAGCAACATAGATTTCTTGGTTTATTTTCTGGCTAGCCATTGTCTCCACAATCCTGTTTGTGTTATGGGTCAACTACAATTTGTACCAAAACATGTGCAACCACAATGGCAAATTTACCAGCCTTCCTATAAGTCTTTCCTACTGCTGCCTCCCCTTTCCCCAATGAGGTGAAAGGGGAAAGAGAAGTCATCCTTAGGGACACCTCCTGCAGTGCATTCCTCTTCCTCTAATACAGGTAAATGTAGGTGCTCAATTGGCCCTCTTCGGAGGTATGGTCCAACATCACAGAAGATCAGTGTGTCCTTTCTGTTATGAAGAAGGGTTTGTGTCTAGGCTTCATTGAACTCTGCTCTCAAGGACACCCATCTGCTTCCATCACTCAAAAGTTTTCAGATTAAAGGAAGAAGTGCACATTCTTGTTTGGAAGGGTGCAGTCCTGAGGGTTCAAAGCATCCAGTCACCAGCTTTCCACACTCAGATATTTTTTGTCCCCAACAAGAGCAGAAAACAGAGGTTTATTATTGACCTTTTGTTGACACATTTCTGGAAGTGGAAACTTTCAAAATAGAACAGCAGTCTTAGTTCAGAGCTATATCAAACTAGCTGACTGGGCAGTGTCCATCGATCTTCAAGATGCATACTGTCATGTCCTGATTTTTCGTCCACACAAAAAATATTTCCATGTCTTGATTGGACACATTTTATTCCAATTTAGAGCTTTGCTGTTTGGTCTAGACTCAGCACCCAGGATCTTTACCAGACTCATTGGAGTAATAACTGCATACTTGAGATACTTGCGGATTCCATTAATTCAGTATTTCAACCACTGGCTACTTCAAAACACAATCAATCACTAAGCATTCACATGACCTACTGTTGGTCTGTGATGACATTGATTTCAAATCTAGAGGGATCAGAACTTGTTCCCTCTCAAGATTTTGTGTACATAGGTATGAATATCCTTACCTCCTTAGGTCTGGTTTGCATTCCCCCCAGAGAAGATACACAAAATAATGGAACTCCTAAGGACATTACAGACCAAGACTTCATTGTCAGCTTGTCTGTATCTCTCACTTCTGAGAAGTTTGAATTCTGCATTTGACTGGTATTCATTGGGAGACTTCACATACGTCTCCAGTTTCTCCTGTTGGCAGTTTGGAAACCCCATAAGGTTCAGAGGGGTTTGAAGGTAATGCAGGTGTCATTAGTGTTCATCACTACACTCACTAGGAACTGGATGGTCCTGGTGTTCAAACTTCTCTGCAGGATTCTCTTAGTGAATCATGGTTAGAACTGAGATGATGTATGTTGATGTGTCGTTTGCAGTATGTGCAAAGAATTAATAGCCACCCCACCCCTTATCTTTCGTTTTTCTCTGGCATGCTTCACAAAGTAAAACTCCATCGACCAGGAGTTCTGAAATTTATTATTGTTGGGCTTTGCTGATAGCTAACTGCTTCGTAAATTGGCTTCAGAAATGAAATCCACTTGAACACTATTCTGACAAGTGAAATGATCATGCTTTGCATTCTGTATATGCAATAAAATCTGACTTACAAGAAACATTGCCGCTGTTCATGAACTTGTGAAAAATAGAATACATATGGCTTAAACATTCTCATTCAAGGCAATGATATGTAATAACTTTTGTTCTTGTACATTAATTTAGCATCTTGCTGATTTACCTGTAACGGGTTGTTCCACTGCCTGATCTTATCAATGCAAATTAGCACAATGGGCTCACCCACTGCAGCCTTCAAACACATCTCACTAGCTGTTGTCAGCCAGATAAGTAATATGTGAAATGGTGGTTTATACCTGACATATTTGCCTTTAATTACTGCTTTTTAAACTGCCTAAGGGATAGTTTTACATCAGCTCCAGTCATCACTGTTTACCGTTGATACATGCTGCATGTAACGGGATATATTAAAAAGGGGGGGGGGGTTAAAGATTACTGAAAATTGTGTTTTCTCGAAACATGACCATGTAATTGCAGATTGTACTTTAAGATAATGATCATTTATAAACAGGACCTTTCTATGACTAACCTTTGTCCATGATTGCAAGTTGTAAATAATATGTTGACTTTTTAGTTCAGAATATTCTGGAAACAGGCTTGATTACATAGCAAGAGTTCAAGGTCAGTCTTGTTTACAGTTAGATTAGGTTTTTTCTTTGGAATGTCTTTACATTCTGTTATGTTATAGGTCATATGAAAATCCGTATAAATGTGGATTTGACAAATAATTCATTCCTGTTTTAAGATCATTCTGTTGGAATCTTTTACAGTTGTGTTGTGATTGGAAAGGAAGTATTTAAAATTATTAATTGGAATTTCTAAGAGCTCATTGACTTTGGATTAGCACATTCTTTTGAAATTATTGAGAACTCTTTCACAGACATTCTGGATTGCGTAAGTGTGGTACATCAGGACATTCAAGACTATTGGAATTAATTCAAAACATATCAGATTTGATGGTTTTCCATCTTTAGAATGTTGGTCATTGATAGGGTGGTACCATTTATCTTTTCATATACCATTATCATCCTTGACAAGATATAAAAAGTATTTTCAAACAGAATGTAAAGTGTCAGTGATTTTTGAAGACATTTTTTTAACAAAATTTAAAGAATGAAAAGGCAAATGACTAGTAACTATTCACGACTGATGAAAGTTAAAGTAACTTGTATAGGCTAAGTATCATTTTGTACCAGTCAGTATGGTTATCAATGTGGAAAAAGTATTGATGCATTGATATATTGATTAATTGTTCAACAGCAGTTAAAGCATTGTGTGACAAATAATAGCAATAAAAAGTAGGACCATTTTTGGGACGTGGAATTTGAGTCAAGGCTTGCCGGATTTGAATCCAAGCTTATGATTTAGGTCACCAGCCCTGGGCCATTGTCTGAAAGAAAAGTTTCGTTCAGCACTATACATGGTAGAGTTGTATCTTTTCATCCCTATTTTATCGGCCCAAGTATCCACTGTATTGCAGATTGAATTAGGCCATAATTTCTCATGACATTACTTGAAGTCTGATTTGCATATTCTAGTCTTTAATTGAACTGATTTAAAGTTGGATATAATTATCAATGTAAATGATCGTCAGAGTCATGTTGCTTATATAAGAAATTTTTACATTCACAGCAGACAGCATAGAAATGTGTACAGATTTGTTATGTATGTACATGATTCTCTTAATGCTATTATTTGCATATCCGAGGTAAAATACTGAAAATATTGAAAGGTGCCTCACAAAGATGGTTGATTAAGGTAACAACAATGGCAAGAAGTTACAAAGACATAATTAGAACCAAGTAATAGATCAGTTGTCACACTAATCGCTAAAGCTGTCAGAATTTTAGGAAAACTTCTACCGGGCACCCATTGATCTTAGTGATTGGTTACCCATGTACCTGATCCAAGGGAAACTGTATTTAATGTGAACCTGAACTGCTTTGTTGTAGGTGCATGCATGCCAACGCCCAGGAGAGGTATAAGCATAATTATTAATAATATAAGTGGCAAAAAAGTATAATCAGAGCATAGAAAAGTAATCTATATTTTATATGCCACAATTATAGAAAACTATGAAAAACACATTTATTTTTGCTGCTTCTCTGCAATTAAAATTCTTGTCACAAATCAGATAAATCCACATCGATATCTGGTAGCATTTTCTTTTAAATTTAGATTGCTTCACAATGTATGCTTGTATCAAAATTTAATGAATCTGTGACATGTGGTTTCACATTTAAGAATTCCATCTGTTTTATTGGAACTGTTTCATGTACATTTACTATAGATAGAATATAAGGAAATTAGACAGCAGTCTAACAATGGATAAATGCACACAACATGAGCCTCAAACTGTAATCATCATTTTGTGTCTTGCTCACTTCTGATGTCTTTGATCTGAACTTGAAAACATGGGATTTTTTTAATTTTAATGGGTACATGGCTGCCTATTTTATTACCTGGGTTATTATCAGTGGACTGGTAACTGGGTACCCATTCACATCTATACTAATCACCTAATTAGAGCAGCATCAGAATACTCATCAGCCATGTCAGAGTTTCAGATTTTATGTCTTGTACCTATATTATTGTTTACAGATATGTATGTCCATATTTTGGGTACAGAAATTCTGAAAGACCCGATAGCAGTATTTTCCATTATGCTTATATTCATGTGTGCATGAAGCAGTTTTTCAGTATTTCATGATAATAGAGAAGCCTTCTGGGAAAATTCGGCTATAGCTATTTAGGCAATAAAGAAATGGATGAAACTATGGGAAGTAAGTTGGTTACTTTGACCAGTAAGTGTTTGTATTGATTCTTGATTAGATAGAAAATTCAGACCCTCTCATTACATTTTAATTTCTTTCCATATTTTTTTTCAGTTGGGAAGACATCCCTCATCACAAGGTTTATGTATGACAGTTTTGATAACACCTATCAGGTTGGTATCGAAATTTGTCCCGTTGTAACACTATTGTAGGTTAATGCAATAATTATTGTGTCATTGGCCAAGGATTGCATTTAGGTACATGTATCCATGCAGGCATTAGATCTTTAACAACAGGAGAGATAATAATAATAATGACGACCTTATCTAAAGAGGGTGACACGGTCAGTTGCATGAAATTAATCCTCCTTGTGGCCCTCTATTATATGCATGCTTACATTCAAAGTACATGTACGTAGTCACACACACACACACACACACACACACACACACACACACACACACACACACACACACACACACACACACACACACACACACACACACAGAACATTGATAATAAGCTATACTTATATATGGACATAATGAACAGAAAATTTGAATGAACATACTCCAACTAGGTACAGAAGTGGTGATACAATGAAATGGAAGGTTACTGAATTTATACTTTAAGTTGTAATATATCTGTCAAAATGAACAGGTTCCACTTTTCATCCATTAAATTAGGTTATAGTTAAATGCATTTATATTTGTATTTTCTAATTTCCTTTTGGATTCTGTTCCAAATTAGTTATTCTGAATATTGAAAACATTTCTTAAAGAGTTCTTTATCTGGTTTTGGGATGGAAAGGTGGTTAACTGGAATTGATCTTCAGTTGGGAGTGTTTTCTAACACAAAATAGTTTATTGAGATATGAAGTGTCCATATTGACATATGATGTGTCCATATTGTTTGAAACTGTATGCATAAGCCAAGCCTATCATTCATTGCATTTGGGGTATTTTCAGCATTATCTTAAGATGATTCTGCAAGTTCTTGTTTTGCAAGCAGAATAATTTGTAAATATTACAAGCAGAATAATTTGTGGCATAGTTAGGTATTTGTTTTATACTGCAGGGTTTCATTAACAGACATCCATGCTTATTAAATTCATAGCTTCTTCCAGAATGTCCAGAATATATATGTATAAGATGATTAAAGTTGTAATATTTTCGGGGTGTAGTGTTCCACCCAGAATGAAAATGGGCATGGTAATCCTCCAGAAAAAACACTTTGAACATGTAAATAAGGGTTCTCATACAAGTACAGTCATGAGGTTAGGGCTTTCATGAAAATGAAAGCAGTACACTTGCCTGTAAGCACTCACAGTAGACAGCATAGATAGACACTTCACCTTGAGGTGTGTAGTATTTAACTTGCCTCTAGACACTTCACCTTGAGGTGTGTAGGACAGATGTATACATGCTGTGTGTGCACTGCTGTATTCATTATAGGGGTCCATAGATTTATGCCAGTTGTAGGGTAAATGTATACATGCTGTGTGTGCACTGCTGTATTCATTATAGGGGTCCATAGATTTATGCCAGTTGTAGGGTAAATGTATACATGCTGTGTGTTTTGCTGTATTCATTATAGGGGTCCATAGATTTATGCCAATTGTAGGGTAAATATGTACATGCTGTGTGTGCATTGCTGCATTTATTATAGGGATCTATAGATTTATGCCAAGATCTGTAGGGTAAATGTGTACATGCTGTGTGTGCATTGCTGTATTTATCATAGGGATCTATAGATTTATGCCAAGATCTGTAGGGTAAATGTGTACATGCTGTGTGTGCATTGCTGTATTTATCATAGGGATCTATAGATTTATGCCAAGATCTGTAGGGTAAATGTGTACATGCTGTGTGTGCATTGCTGTATTTATCATAGGGATCTATAGATTTATGCCAAGGTCTGTAGGGTAAATGTGTACATGCTGTGTGTGCATTGCTGTATTTATCATAGGGATCCATAGATTTATGCCAAGGTCTGTAGGGTAAATGTGTACATGCTGAGTGTGCACTGCTGTATCTATTATAGCAGTCATTTCAAATGTAGATTTGCCAATAATTAAAACAAAAATTATGAAAATAGGTTTACATGATATCAATGTTTATTAGGAGTACAACAGAAATTTATTATGAGGGAAAAGAAAATGTATTTTCCAGATGTTTTTTCCCCTTGATTTTATTTGCTTTTGATATTAGCCAGGTACTGCCTGATCTAGTTTATTAATAGTATTTCCTTAAGGTTTAGCTCCACACTTTAGTCATTACACCATGTATTTCAGACACAAGACTTCAGATGAGCACAGAAAACAAATACATTGTAATTAAATATAAATTTTAAATTATGGTAATTACTGGTAGGTAAACATATTTCATAACCCTGAAAACAGCCTCTAGAACATGTAATTCATTTTTTTAAGTTTCCAAAGAGTCGCCAAAAATTGAAAAATTGCAAAACATTTAAATCCATTTTTTAACTGACTGCTCAAACATGTAGTTGAAAAGTTGAGATTACTGTAACATCAGTGACCATTATGGTTTATAATAATAATAATAATAATATTAACAATAATAATAATACATTGAATAAATTCCTGTACATCGATAGGGAGTGTTTCAAAATATTTTTTAAAAATATTTTGGACTTGGAGATACAGGAACATTATTTTAATGATTTCATGATAAATTATACGGAAAGGTGCTCAATGACCAGATTAATCACCAAAGATGAAGAAAATCATAGCCAATGCAACAATGGCTAAAAACAAAGCACTAAAACTATACTAATGCATCAAAATTATAGCAACTGGCCATATTAATTAATGAAGCCTAATAATCTGCAAGCAATATATTTATGTATAACAGAGACCACACAATTATGGCTGAACATAATCTCAGTTTGTCAGTGTGTACCATAGACATTTGTATCAGGACAGTGAATTCTATGGATGTCAGATCCCTGCCAGTTATTGAGCATGTGTTGATAATGTCAGGGAGATACCATGAGTATCATGGTTTAATATCATATGTACTCATAAGATGAGTCCAACTGCAAACTGCACAGACCCAGATCTGCCATCAAATAAAGCACTAACAGATCTGGATCTGTGCATTTTGTGTGGACTAATCAGCAGAGTAAACATGATAGACCCTGATCTGCATGCACATTATGCTATGGCAGATCAGGATCTTGTTCATTTGCATTTTCATTTGACTTATAAGCAAGTATATACAGTAGATACTGGCTTTACCTCATAAAAGTACATCACTGATAGAAGCTGTACAAAATACTTATTTTGCCAGAGAAAGTCTATTGTCAACAGCTGACATGCCATATATACTTGCTTAAAAGTTGGATCTGCAAACTTCATAGACTCAGATCTGCCACTGCATCATGCACCAGCAGATCCAGGTCTATGCAGTTTGAAAGCAACATATACCCTGATCCACCAGCATATTATGCAACAGTATATCAGAGTCTACATAGTTTGCAGTTAAACCATACTTATAAGTGAGCGTATATTGTAGATGTAAATAACATGGCAGTTTACTTGTAGCAGGTCATACATAAACAATCAAACATCTATCAGGGTTACATAGAGTACAAATGAGTTTGTTTAACAATGTTTTTCCTATGACAAGCCCTCAGGCACTGGAGTTGTTAAATCATTGAAAATTGGGAAGAGGGCTAATAACTGGCCAAGAATTTAATTTGTTAAATTTTGCAAAAATGTTGCATAGGTGCAGAATTCATGTTCATCTTCGAAGACAGGTTCAACATCTGAAAATTATAATATGCAGCTCTCAGACCTCTTTATGAAATGAAAGGATACAAAGCTAATGTATTCTAAAAAATCACCCTTGGCTGTAACAATCTTTGGGTATGATATGAGAATGTCTACAAACTCACTACTGGCTGTAACAATCTTTGAGTACAATATGAGCATGTCTGCAATATTACTATTGGCTGTAACAGTTTTTGAGTACAATGTGAGCATGTCTAAAAATCACTCTTGGCTGTAACATTCTTTGAGTACAATGTGAGCATATCTGCAACATCACTATTGGCTGTAACAGTTTTGGAGTACAATAAAAGCATGTCTAGAAATCGCTCTTGGCTGTAACAGTCTTTGAGTATATTGTGAGCATGTCTATAAAATTACTATTGGCTGTAACAATCTTTGACATGTTGTGAGAATGTCCTCACACGAAATTAATTTCTTGTGAGAGTGATACTGATATATCACACTTCTAAAATAAACAAGATCTTTATACTAGGATGTTTTTACTGAAATTATGTCAAAATTCTGTTGAGTGCTTTTTGAAATAAAAAGTCATTTAACGGTCTTATAAATATTTCAGTAAAAGTAACAGTGGTCATTTTTTAAGGCAAATTGGTATCATTTGTCCAAATTTTTGAAAGCCCTGCATGCAAGGATGCTTTCATTTTAAATTTGGTTGAATTTCTGCTGAGTGAGGTTAGAGAAGTTGTTTTAAAGTTTCTCTGCTTTTAGGTAACAAGGACCATATTTGATGGCATCAGTTCAGAATAAATCTAAAAGCCTCTGGTATGCTTTCTACCAAATCTGGTAAAATTCTGTTAAATGCTTTCTACCGAACCTGGTAAAATTCTGCTAAATGCTTTCTACCAAATCTGGTAAAATTCTGTTAAATGCTTTCTACCAAATCTAGTAAAATTCTGTTAAATGCTTTCAGACAACATGTTTGTTTAAAGGCTTTTGTTTAAAGGCTTTTGACTTTGTAACAACTGTCATATAGGTTTATGTCAAAGTTTGTAGGGCAGATGTATACATGCTGCATGTGCACTGCTATATTCCATATTTGATCATTTTAGTAATGGTGGCCATATTTGATAGTGGTTTGGCACCATCTGCAAAATTTAATAGCCCTCCAAACAAGGACTATTTCTGTAAAATTTGGTTGAATTCTGTATGTGATTTCTGATATATTAGGTGATGGATTGGCAATTTTTTGTATAAATCTGAAAATAATTTGTGCTAAATGATTTCTGTAAAATTTGGTAAAATTTGTTAATGGGTTTTGAAAAGAAATTATTTAATTTTTAAAAAAGATTTCTAGCAACATTATAAATGGTTCTGTACCATTTAAAATTTTTTTAAAGACCTTCATGACAAATTGCATTCTATGAAATTTTATTAAATTCTCTTGAGCATTTCTTGAGAAATTGTTTAAATGTTTTCTAGTTGTAGTAATGGCAACCATACTGGATGATGGATTGGCATTATTGGGATAAATCTGTAAGCCCTTCATGCCAGAATGCTTCCTGAGAAATCATGAGCAAAGTGGTCATGCAGTTTTAAGCATTGTTAAACGACAACAGTGAACAGACAGTGTATAACGCATGAAGAACTATTGTAGGATGTGCAAATCTATGATTTGGTCTAAATTTCTAAACTGTGACAAAATATGAGCCACATAAACAAAAAACAACCATATTTTCAAACCCTACCATTATTTCTTCATATATTCAGAAAATATTTCTTTTTTTTCAAAAAGGAAGGGGAATACCCTCTCTATGATTGCAGTTTTAGAATAGACCTGGGTGGGCAAACAAAATTGTTATTGCACATAAAAAGTACCCATGAAACTGACCTAAATGTAAAACTTAACAGAATGTATATACAGATTGACAGATGGAAGGATGGATAGACAATGAGAGAATGGCCATTTTGCTATTCAGATTTATCTCCCCTGATGCCAGTGTTAGACATCTTTTGCATCATCCCTTGCCATGTATTATTAGACTACAGAAAAAATAAAAACATGTACATGGATTTGATTACTTAATACCCTAGTTGTCATTACATAAAGTGCATACCCTAATTTTCAATACATCTGGTGTATATCCTAGTTTTCATTACATCTAGTGCATACCCTAGTTTTCATTACATTCAGCGCATACCTTAATTTTCATTACATTCAATGCATACCCTAGTTTTCAATACATTCAGTACATACCTGCATTTTCAATACATCCAGTGCATACCCAAGTTTTTGTTAGATCCAGTGCATACCCTAGTTTTCATTACATCTAGTACATTCTCTAGTTTTCATTACATCTGGTTTTCATTACATCCAGTGCATACCCTAGTTTTCATTACATCCAGTGCATACCCTAGTTTTCATTACATCTGGTTTTCATTACACCCTAGTTTTCATTACATCTGGTTTTCATTACATCCAGTGCATACCCTAGTTTTCATTACATCTAGTACATTCTCTAGTTTTCATTACATCTGGTTTTCATTACATCCAGTGCATACCCTAGTTTTCATTACATCCAGTGCATACCCTAGTTTTCATTACATCCAGTGCATACCCTAGTTTTTGTTACATCCAGTGCATACCCTAGTTTTCATTACATCCAGTGCATACCCTAGTTTTCATTACATCCAGTGCATACCTTAATTTTCATTACATCCAGGACTTTCTTAGTTTTACATGCATGCATTAGACAAAGTAATGTTTCAAAGCTTAATGGCATGCTCAAATTTTTTAAAGAATGTAGAAATTACCGCCTATAATACATGATTATAATTTTTAATAAAAGGACATTAGTGATGTTATCATGTATGGCAAGTGTAACACATTATTGCTGGATTTGGCACAAAGACGTTATGGGCAATTCATAGAGATTTGTGATATTGTATAGACCTGATATCTCACCCATCATGGCCAACATATATCTATGTCCTATTCACTATGATACAGAGTAGTATGTTTACTGTAATTGACTGTGTCATCACCGTTAGTTTGTCAAACATAAATAGCAACAGTCTACAGGCAATGGTCAGTGTAAATCAACCATGAAATTTTCTACATGCTGTAACCATTTATAGGAAATGGTCAGAGTAAATCAACAATGGAATTTTCTGCATGCTGTAACAGTCTATAGGCAATGGTCAGTGTAAATCAATGGAATTTTCTACAAGCTGTAGCCTTCTATAGGTAATGGTCAGTCAGTGTAAATCAACAATGGAATTTTCTGTAACCTGTAACTGTCTATAGGCAACGGTCAGTGTAAATCAACAATGGAATTTTCTGTAAGCTGTAACTGTCTATAGGCAATGGTCAGTGTAAATCAACAATGGAATTTTCTGTAAGCTGTGACCGTCCTTAGGCAATTAGTCCGTGTCAATCAACAATGGAATTTTCTGTAAGCCATAACCTTGGACATGGCACATGGTGGTGCACATGATGAAATAATTGTGATGATAGTATTAAAATGTGGTGATAATGGGATACAACTCATACAATGGTTACATTATAAAACATAATACTTCAATATTTGTTCACTGCATCTGCAACAGCTTTAACCACACACACACTCACACACACACACACCCAAGACACCCCCACACCCCCACACACTATGCATGCAAACTTCCTAGGCCCAGATCTGTCAGCACATAAAGTGCAAACATTTCAGAATCTATGCCATTTGTTATACATATGATATCAAGCTAACAGTGTAGACCAATCAGCAAATACACTGTGGTGGTCGATCTCAGTCAACAATATTTACAGCTCGATGAGAATACACATGGGCAAATATAACATTTATTTCTACTTGGTCAGTGACAGTATTTTTTTTATTGTTCAAATTAAGCCAGCACACTTCAAATGTGCCTCTTTACGGTTTTAGTTTAAATCACTCATGACTCAGCTTTTCTTACAAAGAAACAAAAGGATACTGAGATGAAACTTTACAGCAGCTATCAGATTTAATAATACTATTTTGAATAATAACAAGTTAAAATTATGGAAACATAACTTAATTTTGCCTTTGTTCCTTTTCTATTATTCAAAACATGACTTAATACTGAAAATTTCATAGGGAGTATTGAGATCATTCCCTATTAATCACTACAGGGATTCCATCAACCCTGATATACAATTATGTCAGTCTTTCCCAATGAATCAACACAGGGACTCCTTCGACCATGTCCTTGACCTCTGCTTTATCATTTGATACATACTATTTAATCTGCTTGAATAAAAGGATTATAGTGTAGCTATATATTTTCTGGTGTAGATGAATATTTCTGATGTAGATATACACATTTTGGTATAGATGTACATTTTTGGTGCAGATGTACATTTTCTGGTGTAGATGTACATTTCTGATGTAGATATACACATTTTGGTGTAGATATACATTTTTGGTGCAGATGTACATTTTCTGGTGTAGATGTACATTTCTGATGTAGATATACACATTTTGGTGTAGATATACATTTTTGGTGCAGATGTACATTTTCTGGTGTAGATGTACATTTCTGATGTAGATATACACATTTTGGTGTAGATATACATTTTTGGTGCAGATGTACATTTTCTGGTGTAGATGTACATTTCTGATGTAGATATACACATTTTGGTGTAGATATACATTTTTGGTGCAGATGTACATGTTCTGGTGTAGATATACATATTTTGGTGAAGATAAACATTTTCTGGTGTAGATTTACATCTGGTGTAGATTTACATCTTCTGGTGTAGATATACATCTTCAGGTGAAGATTTACATATTTTGGTGTAGATCAACATTTTCTAGTGTAGATATACATTTTCTGGTGTAGATACACATTTTGTGGTGAAGATGTACATCTGGTGTAGATGTACATGTTCTGGTGCAGATTTACATCTTTTGGTGTAGATAAACATTTTCTGGTGTAGATACATGTACATTTTCTGAAAATAAAAAGTTCCCAGTTCTTCTTTCCACTAAAAGCAGTCCACTTAGTGAGGATCAGTTTTTGTCATTTAAATCAGCCCCTATACCATGCATGCAATCTCTGGATCATGACATCGTGGGTTTTCAGGACATCATGGATTTAAGTTCTGCCAAGGCCATCACAATTGTGTTATTCTGCTAGATATCAAACCTTGCAACTGATCTCCTCAATCTAGATGTACAATTTCTGTCGGATTTTGATGTCCTAATTTCCAACTTGAATTCCTCCATTCTGAGACTAAAATATAATTGATGCATACCAGACTCTTAGGAATGTAGATAAGAGTCTCTTAAGAGTCTAGATCTCAGTCTCATAGGAATGTAGATCTCAGTCTCTTAGGAATGTAGATCTCAGTCTCTTAGGAATGTAGATCTCAGTCTCTTAAGAGTCTAGATCTCAGTCTCATAGGAATGTAGATCTCAGTCTCATAGGAATGTAGATCTCAGTCTCTTAGGAATGTAGATCTCAGTCTCTTAGGAATGTAGATCTCAGTGCCCATACAACATGAAATTTCCTGGTATTCTTCACTGAGATCTTCAAAACATAGCACTCAGATTCATTCTTTATAAACCCTGACATCTTTGTCTACAGGTACAATTATACATACAAATATGTATTTCTCCTTCTTGTCAGGGACTGCCACCTTAAATATGACCAGGACTTTGAAGTTATATGTCTGCTGTCTTGACATTAATAACCTCCTTTGCTGATGGTTCCTAACTGTCAACTTCAGAAACATCAAAGAACTTATAGATCTCTTTATAAATCAATATCCAGAAATTTAAATTTGTTCCTAAAATATTGTAGAATTTTTCACTTCAGAAATATCACTGTTCTGCTGGATTCATCAAATGATTATTCTGAGATTCGAATAATGAAACATTTTTACCACCTCTTTCTGCAACACCATATGGTTCTTTGGGAAATGTAGAAGTGCAACCAATACTATTTCTCCTGTTGGAAATTCCCATTATCTACCTTTGCAGTTCTTCCTTTTGCATCAATTCACTTTCTTCCTTGTGTAGTGTCAAATCTATTTTCCTCTGTCAACTTTTACATCTTCTGAATTTTCTACCAACAAATTCAACAAAGTTAAAGTCTGGTCCATTTTCCTGTCCACCCGATTAATCTGTAAAGAGAGAAAATCTGCATTAGTACATAACTAATTTACACAAGTAAATGAAAACGATTTGTGGAATGCAGTTTCCCAACTGTGAACAGTGCTGTGACAAGCGACACCTGAAGTACAGGGATGTCAGGGTACGGTCTGAATGCCAAAGTAATATTGTAAAAAACAATTTCAGTTGTAAATAGCACCTGATACACAAGATAGCAGATTTTTAAAAACTTCATTACAGACATTAATGTTGTTGCCTCAACAGCTATTGCAAAAAGTGATATATTGATCCCCATGCAATTAAGCAACTTAGTAATTAAGTAATTATAGTGATTCCCATGTAATTAAGCAACTTTATAATTAAGTAATTGTTGTGATCCCCATGCAATTAAGCAATTTATTAATTAAGTAATTATTGTGATCCCCACACAATTAAGCAGCTTAGTATAACATAGTCCTTGATATAAGATGATTGTGATAAATAATTCATTACACAGACTCAGTTCTACATTTCCATATAATGTACCCCAGTATAAGGCAGCCTTTCCTATATATCACAGACTCAGTTCTACATTTCCATATAATGTACCCCAGTATAAGGCAGCCTTTCCTATATATCACAGACTCAGTTCTACATTTCCATATAATGTACCCCAGTATAAGGCAGCCTTTCCTATATATCACAGAATCAGTTCTACATTTCCATATAATGTACCCCAGTATAAGGCAGCCTTTCCTATATATCACAGACTCAGTTCTACATTTCCATATAATGTACCCCAGTATAAGGCAGCCTTTCCTATATATCACAGAATCAGTTCTACATTTCCATATAACGTACCCCAGTATCAGGCAGCCTTTCCTATATATCACAGTGAAGTTTAATAAGCTCCCCTGGACATTGTTATAGTAAGGGACCAACATACTTTGATCTGCCATTCTCATACAGATTCAATTCTACATTTCCATATAAAGTACCACACTATAAGGCAATCTTTCCCTTATCACTGTATATGCTTATAAACTCCCCTGGACAAAGTTAAAACAAGAGACCAATGTACTTAGGTCTTACCCTTCACATGCAGGTTCAATTATAGACTTCTGTATAATGTACCCCCAGTATAAGGTGGCCCTGCCAATATCACGGTATACTTCAATGTATTTAGGTCTTGACAGTTGAATCTCAATATCTTAGTAACTCAAAATACAATGTAAGGGAAGATAACCATGATAAACCTTATCTTGCAGATAGATGTCCTTCACTTTTCATAAAAGGTTTTTATCATTTTTGAGACTGGAAGCTTATAGGAGCAAACTTAATCTTTAAGATATATATATATATATATATATATATATATACATATATATATATATATATATATATATATATATATATATATATATATGATTTATCTGTTAATTTTGAAGGCATATATGATATTTCTAATTTATAGGTCCCAGCCCCAAAAAACAGAATACCCAAGTCTTCTAGTTGAATAACCTACATTTACAATGGTTTCCATTATTTCACAAACTTCTGAAAATGTACTTGACAAAACCAAACTGTTGCTTTATTCTTCATAAAAACAATCATTACAGATACTGTCCCTTTTTGCCTTGCCTGCTTTAGCATAGGGCAAACCTAGGTACCACTAATTCTTGTCAGTTAAAGGTTAGGTTAAAATGTTTTGGTATTGTCACAAGTTCTAAACCCTCAGTAGGTAAAGTTGTAATAATTGGAGTGAAAAAACACAAAATTTTGGCCCATTACATTACATACACTCCCAGTGACCCTCAGGAAATGTCAAATTTTCATTTTAATATCTTCTTGGAGTTTTTGGTTCAGGTTTTTCCATATCGATATCTGTCATACATGGATTGTAGAATAATTGAGCTCTGCACTTTCCGAAATTGAAACTGAAGAACTGCAATGAGCTAAAAGCACATATAGTTTACTAGTCCAATATGTGTACCTAGTAAGTTTCACAGAGATATCTGGAACGGTTTTGGAATACTGCCCTGGACACATATGGATAATGAATAGATGTATGGATGGATGGAAAAATGGATACAAAAATATTTTAGCAAATATTATATAATATGAATCAGCTATACAGCTGTATTATGTGCTAAATAGTACTTTGATCTCTCTCTTATAAGGTCACAGTTTCTCTACTGGGAAAGTGGCTTTGTAAGAGAGGTGGCCTTTCTTTTTGGGTATCACACAAATGTTAATAATAATTACACAGTAAGTAAGTATTGCATAACAATGTTTTAAATATTTAATATTTTCATTTAAAAATCAAAATTCATGTTATGGAGCTAATGTGTCAAAGCATATATAATGTTAATTAAAATAATTTAGAATAATCGTCAGTCACTGCAAATGAATTCAAAATCTTTGTCACATCTGGCTGTAACTATCATTTTCTATCCAACCAATATTCCTACTGATGCATAATGTATCAATGATCATATTTATTTGAATCTTTCTTATGTCAAATATCTTAGCAATGACCAATGTGTGTGTGTGTGTGTGTGTGTGTGTGTGTGTGTGTGTGTGTGTGTGTGTGTGTGTGTGTGTGTGTGTGTGTGTGTGTGTGTGTGTGTGTGTGTTCAAATTTTCAGTCGTATCACTATGATGTCTGCAGTGTGACAGTTTATAGTGATGTATAGCACTGGGGCGTCATGCCGCAGACATGTAGCATCATGTCCCACCCAGTAACATTATAATGACACCAGGCCGACCAGTCCTAACACTAACCTCTTAATGCTGAACACCAAGCGAGGCAGCTGCTAGTACCATTTTAATAAGTCTTTGGTACGATTTGGTTGGGGTTCAAACCCACAACCTCCTGCATCTGAGTTGGTTGCTCTAACTGCTAGGCCACCAGAGCAGTCTTCAGCAATGATCAATTTAGGACTCCACCTCATTTTGCTTAGTCAAACTGCTTTTACGTTTCATTCTTATAATAACAAATTATGTTTAGAGCTTTTGTAGCAACTTATTCCTTTATTTGAAACTATACCACTAATATGAAACTATTACACAAAATTCTCTCTTTACATTAGGAAGTCTGCTTGTCATGTGATCAACTGGTTTTAGTCTGGTACCCTTCCAAATACATTTCATAATCTATGAGAGAAAAGCCATAATGGCCAACATACCATTGTTACTTTATGGTGACCAGACATCATGTTGACTTGAGCAGAATAATGCTGATTACTTACTTTTTTGCATGGATTAAAGTTAGGTACTTTATTAGTATATTGGAACAAATGCCAATGTCTTGAATTTAGAAATCAATATTTATTTGTTAAATTCCATCTGTAAATCCCAATAAGTAACACATGTGGGGTAAATTTGAAAGTCTTCACAAATATGCTGGCTATGTTAGAGTGGTGGCCATCTTAGTGGGGTATTCTTGAAGGGATTCTGGCTGCAAAAATCCAGTTGCTGCTGATGAGGGGGGTCATTTAAGCACTGTATTGAGAGAGGTATTTAAGCATGGGAACACTATTGAGAGGGGGGTATTTAAGCATGGGGGACACTATTGAGAGGGGGGATATTTAAGCATGGGGACACTGTATTGAAGGGGATATTTAAGCATGGGGACACTGTATTGAGGGGGGTATTTAAGCATGGGGACACTATTGAGAGGGGGGTATTTAACAGGGGGACTATAGCATTGTGGGCATTTCAGAGAGGGACCCCTGTATTGATTTTCTATTAATGTAATTCAATTTCTATGGCCTTACTTTATGTAGAAATTTTCTCTAGTTTCTCTTTTGTTCCAGAACATTTTGTTGCCAATCTGTTCAGTTAAATATTCTCTTTTTGGATCCATAATATTTCATTGAATATATATCTATGTGTATGTTGTAAATTGTAGATAATTATTAATTATTGTCAAGTGACAGGCCAGAGGCTCCTGTTGGGGGAAAAATAAGAAACTACTGAAGCTGAAAAATTCTGAATAGTAAAAAGGCAAAACTAAATAACTAGTCCAACATGTGTAAGAAGAAAACAACTAGTCCAACATGTAGCAACTAAACAACTAGTCCAATATGTGTACCAACTAAACAACTAATCCAACATGTGTACCAACTAAACAACTAGTCCAACATGTGTAAGAAGTAAACAACTAGTCCAACATGTAGCAACTAAACAACTAGTCCAACATGTGTACCAACTAAACAACTAATCCAACATGTGTACCAACTAAACAACTAGTCCAACATGTGTAAGAAGTAAACAACTAGTCCAACATGTGTACCAACTGAACAACTAGTCCAACATGTGTACCGACTAAACAACTAGTCCAACATGTGTACCAGCTAAAGAGCTAGTCCAACATGAGTACCAACTAAACAACTAGTCCAACATGTATACCAAGTAAACAGCTAATCCGACACATGTACCAACTAAACTAGTCCAACATGTGTAAGAAGTAAACAACTAGTCCAACATGTGTAACAAGTAAACAACAGGTCCATCATGTGTAACAAGTTTCATTGAGAAACTTAGTGAATGAATGGTTTGAGAGCTGTGCTTTGAAACTCAAGTGTGGATAATGGGAAAATGAATGGATAGAAAAATGGATACAAGCATAAAAATACCAAAACAGAAAAACTGTGAATAGGAAAAATTATATCTGAATAACTAGTCCAATATGAGTTCAAAGTTTAAAAGCGATAACTTGAACAATTTGAAATTTATGCCCTGAAAATGAAAGTATGGATAACGGATTGATAGATGGACAGAAAAATGGATGAAAATAAAAGATAATGAATATTTTTATGAATAGACAGATGCATAGACAAATCATTATTACATATCAGGGAGATAAAAATCAAAGAGGAGAAAATACATAGACCCTGAGAATTAAAAAATATGAAATAATGAAAATTACATTTTCACATAATCTACTTTCCTGCCTTGCTTTAAATCAATGTCAAGAAAGGATGTTCACATTTTTGTATTTATTGTACAAGAGATACACGACTGCTCCATATGATGGTACAATAATTAGTTCCAAGTTATATACAGAACAGTTTAAGATTTATATATATTCTTTGTTGTTTGCAAACTGTCCCTTCTAACTAATTATTTACTCAATCCTTATATATATGCCATTATTTCAAAGTGTCCATTCTAATGAAGTATTTACTCAATACTTATGCATATGCCTGTATTTCAAAGTGTCCATTCTAATGAAGTATTTACTCAATCCTTACACATATGCCTATATTCTGAAGTGTCCATTCTAATTAAGTATTTACTCAATCCTTACACATATGCCTATATTTGAAAGTGTCCCTTAAATGAAGTATTTACTCAATCCTTACACATATGCCTATATTTCAAAGTGTCCACTGTAATGAAGTATTTATGCAATCCTTACACATATGCCTATATTTTGAAGTGTCCATTCTAATTAAGTATTTACTCAATCCTTACACATATGCCTATATTTTAAAGTGTCCACTGTAATGAAGTATTTACGCAATCCTTACTTACACATATGCTTATATTTCAAGTTCCAGTAACAATTCGAACAACATTCTGCCATTTCTGTCAAGTCAAGAAATAACCTTAGATGTAGTGGGTTTAGGTGATTCACCTCAGGCAGATCACATGACATGAATTGTAACAGAAAAGGCAGACAATTGTTCCATTTGTGAGTTAGCCTCATTCTTTTGCCATACTGTGCCATTCTAACAAAAGTTCTGAACATAACTCCCTATGGCACCAAATGACAGCAGAGATTACTTTCTTGATTTGATGGAAAAGGCTGAGGATGTTCCAGCTGGTTTAAGGTCATTTGTAACAATTATTGTTTCTAATAGCAAGGTTCATTTTAACATGGTAATGACTATTATCCTTACCTGATTTTCTAATTGACTTATTTTGTAGCAGAGCGTCTGGCGGTCTTTATCTCTACCACTGCCCAAATACAAAGGCTTTCCAATGGTCTGGTCTAATCTACAAACATATTTGAGAAAACAAAAGCAGTTTAAGGTTGACCACAAATGTTCAGAAAATTTGTTGAATTCTAATTGATTTGCTCAGTTAGATTGCTGTTGTTATTTTGGGTTTAACACCATTTGTCAGCACATGACAGGCTATACATGGTGGTCAGTATATCTGTTGGAGGAAGAAGCCAGAAAAGTCCTGGAAAGATCCACCGACCCAACGGAAGCTACTGGCAAGCTTTCTCGCATAACCACATTGGCCAAACCTACAACTTGAACCCACATAGGCAGAGAAGAGATTTTAGTGATTTGTAAAGGCGAGAGCCTTAGACCACTCAGCCACCCACAGTCCCCTAAATCAGATTGTAAATTTTCACATGTTATGCCTTGAAATGTATGTGTGTATGTGTGTGTGTGTAAAGGGTTTAATGGCACTGCAGTACAATAATGGTAAAGGCAAATATCTTGCCTATTTAAAAGCATCTAAAGGAAGACAATTTGCCTTTTTCAAAAATATAAGAAATCAAAATTTGGATAACTGAGTAAATATCCAAAACTTTTAGTTGCATGGGAGCACCGGTAAGGTGGACCACACATGTATAAGTAGATTTTTTTGCAGAATTGTGGGATTCTCATTACTTTTGTGGATTTAAAAGACAATTTGGTAGGGAATTTTCCAAATGTAAAATTGTCATACTTTGAGGAACCTTGTGTGTAGATTGAAATCTGTTTCTCCAGTAAAATGAACTCTGCTGTATTCCCAAACTTTACTGTTAAAATTATTGAAAAGTAGATTTTCTAAAATGACAGACTGTATTACCTCCCTTGACCAAAGGCCTGGTCCACTGTTATGTGTGACTTCATTCTGGAGCATCCTGACCAGCCAATAATTGTATCAAGATATTGAATACACAGCCATTTCAATTAAAAACCAGTGTAATCAACAAATTACATAGCTTACCTCTATGTGAGTAGTCACTGTAAACATCATCATTCAGAAAATAAATTTGGACTAAAAATCCTGACAAAATATTGGCCCCTTCTAATTCAAGTCTTCATGAATATTTTCTCTTTACATTTCAACTTCAATCATTTTAGAAGTTTAACTTTTAATCAGCACTTTATGGCCCACATTGTCCTGACATACTGTTAACCAACCAACCAATGAACTAACCTATGTACCTATCTACCTACCAATCAACCAACCAGCCTGCATAACTACTGCTACTAGGCAAAAAATGATGTAAAACAATAAAATCAAAAATTCTTTTCAATGGCATCAGTGCAGAGGTACTACTTACTGGTCCATTCATCTAATTCCTATACTCATTCATATGTAGAGAATAGAATTAGAGATAACCTGTTATGGGTAACTTATCACAATATACAATGTAAAGTCATTAATATAGAAATTATACCATGGAAAAAACATTTATTCCTGCTTCCAACTGCACTGGTTAAAAAGAACCTCCTGAGAAGACTCAGATAGATATAGCATGGCAATAATCTGTGGTGACAAACACAAAATACTTAAATCATAGTAAAGTATTAAAGTGTATGTATGTTTTGGGTTGTAAGCATGTAGTACTAATGGAGATGCATCCAATTGTTAAATTTCATCACCAAAACATAAAACTTTCAATGCAAAATTCTTAAAAGGTCAGTTAAACTTGAACCAGAGTGTAATCAAAAATAAAGGTCAGTGGAGCTTGAACCAGAGTGTAATCAAAGATAAAGGTCAGTGAAGCATGAACCAGAGTGTAATTGAAGATTAAGCAGCTCACCTCTACTTTAAATTGTCACCAGTAGCCATTTTGAAATATTATCATTCATTCATTAGTGTTTCTGCAATACTGAAAGTTTGAGGCAGCCATATTTTCCATTCTTCTCTTGACATTGCTTTATGCTGCATATTTCATATGACTGTTTCATCTTTGAGAGAATCCAGATCCAGATGCATAATTCTTGTTTACCTTCTTCGCAGTCACTTTCCATCCATTTTCTCTTCTATTACTTCTCTTCATAGGTTTTCACCTGTCAGGATATGTCCTGTCCATCTTTTCTTCCTTTCCCAAATTACTTGCAACAATTTTCTCTCTTCACCTACTAAACTTAGTACCTCTTCCCATTTATTTTCCTATCACTCCAACTGACCTTCTCCATGCATTTCCAAATCCACATCTTAAAAGCTCATAACCTTCTTCCTTCCTTCCTAAGAATCCATGTTTCTGATCCATACAATGCTAAACTCCATACCAGGGTTCTGACAATCTTCGTTTTCAAATCTTTGTTAATTTTCTGCACCAGTAATTCTTTCTTCTTGTTAAATACATCCTTTGCCATTCCATTTCTTGTTTTCACCGCTTCTTCATTCCATTCCATCTTCCATAATAAGAGCTCCAAGAACTTTCTCACTTGTTCACCATTATCATGCAGAAAATACATTCAGAGAAATGTGATCTTGATCCCTTTTCTGACTGAATTTTTTGAACTAATATTTTATCTTTACTACTGAAATTTTTATCATTTTAAAATTTGAAATCTTAACTTTTTAACTGGCACATTATCACCAGTATTGTGATGACATACTGTGAAACCACCCACCTACCTACTTACCTACAAAACAATCCACCTACCTGCCTACTTACATACAAAACAATCCACCTACCTACCTACTTACCTACAAAACAATCCACCTACCTAACTACTTACCTACAAAACAATCCACCTACCTACCTACTGTGACAGGCCATAAAAGGCATAAAAGATCAAGAGTCTGGTGAAGAAGCTGATGATTTATTGTCATAAGAGATTTCTCAGACATTCAGTACAAGTCCATTTCTTCTTTTTTAACTGACAAGTGTTCAAATCATCTCTATCATTCATGAGCAATAAGATTTTCAAATTAGCACTGAGGCAGCTGTATTGGGTGTAAAATCTGCACCATTTTCATTTAGAAGAAACCTGACACCATTAGAAGACTTTTGATGAAAACCCCATGCCAATTTGACCATCTGTTCAAAACAATGACTGACATGACTTTTAATATGTTATCTGTAGCAGCCATATTGGATGTCTGCAGGGCATCATTTTAATTTAGGACCAACTAGATATTATAAGAAGACTTTGGGTGAAAACCTTATGTTGATATCAACATCAATTCTAGAGAAGTAGCTATAACAATTGTGGATATACTGAATGTCAGAAGATTTTCAAGATGGCCACCATTGTGGATATACTGAATGTCAGAAGATTTTCAAGATGGCCACCATAGTGGATATACTGAATGTCAGAAGATTTTCAAGATGGCCAACATATTGGATATACTGAATGTCAGAAGATTTTCAAGATGGCCACCATAGTGGATATACTGAATATCAGAAGATTTTCAAGATGGCCACCATTGTGGATATACTGAATGTCAGAAGAGTTTCAAGATGGCCACCACAGTGGATATGGGGGCGCTCACCAGTTATTATGTACTTTTGAGAGAGTGACATATGTATGGTGAAGTTGTTTGCATTTAAAACATGCACAGTGGAGAAAATGTTGGTATACCTCTATGCTACTTTGATGTAATGTGGCTGACATTTCTTTGGATATTGTACTTTTGGAAATTGTAAATGATCTTAGCACACTGCTAACTAAAATGACTGCTCCCTTGTGCTCCAACAATCAGCCTGAATTTGTCTAAAGTACACTATCCTTAGCACCTATTAAAATAGGGAAAATGAATTTTGCCAGACTAGACAATACCAGCTTCTGAAAGTGCAATGAATGAATTACCAAATATATAAAATGTAAGAAAAGTTATCAGCTCTTTTTTAACAATTTACCTCTGAAGTTCAGGAAGTGAAAATGACCAAGTGGAGCTAGCACTTTCTTGAAAGGTGCACATCTGGAGTAAGGCCAAGCTGCATACTCTATAACCCATATTACACCCATCAATCATACACCAAAATAAAGGGAATTAAAGGTTCTTTGAACAATACCTAAGATATACAAGGTCCTTTTTAAATAGCCAGTATAACTAGCAAAGAAACCCAGAGAAATTCTTTTTCTTTAAAATTCTAACCCTAAGATTTTCAAGATGGCCACCATAGTGGATATACTGAATGTCAGAAGATTTTCAAGATGGCCACCATAGTGGATATACTGAATGTCAGAAGATTTTCAAGATGGCCACCATTGTGGATATACTGAATGTCAGAAGATTTTCAAGATGGCCACCATTGTGGATATACTGAATGTCAGAAGATTTTCAAGATGGCTACCATAGTGGATATACTGAATGTCAGAAGATTTTCAAGATGGCCACCATAGTGGATATACTGAATGTCAGAAGATTTTCAAGATGGCCACCATAGTGGATATACTGAATGTCAGAAGATTTTCAAGATGGCCACCATAGTGGATATACTGAATGTCAGAAGATTTTCAAGGTGACCGCTATTGTGGCCATGCTGAATGTCAGATTGACACCATCTTCATTTAGTACCAACTAAACATCCCAAGAAGTCTTTAGGTGAAAATCCAATGCTGATATGACTTTCCATGTAGGAGAAGTAGCTATCAGATTTTTAAGATGGTCATGTGGTGACAAGTTTCAAGGTAATCCTTTGAGTAGTTTAGGAATAGTAGTGATAACAGACTTGTGCTAATGGATGGAAAGATGACACATGACGGACTGATGATGGACAATGAACCATCCCATAAGCTTTACTGGTCTATGAACAGCAGAAATAAAAACCAACTTGGTATCACATGGATCTATAATATTTAGGAAATTAGCAATAGTGGAACATGTTGCATTCAGTGACCAAGTAAAGACACCAGAGAGCTAAGATACAACAATGGATAACAAGCTGGTGACACTGTTAGATAAAGTTTTGGAGAAAACTGATGAAGCAATTTGCACATTTTTCACCTTACTGCAAAGGAGACTTTGCCTATTAACAAAATCAAAATCAATCAATGAGCTCTCCCAGTTAATCTGTAGGCTAATACCTACTTCAAATTCATTATCGTGATGTGTGCAATGCTTGTGGGAAATATTCTTGACAAGGTGAGAGAAAGCCCTGCTGTGGAATTACCATAACTGTTGAAGAATCAACTGACCTTGCAACAGAGAAGCACTTGATTTTATACCTTTCATATGAGACAGACGGGAAATTGCATACTCAGTATACAAAATTGATCAATTAACCAGCTGCTGATGCTCTTACCATTTCAACAAAAGTTCTTGCATTTAATGCAGGTTATGGGCATGGGATCTGATGGTGCACCCATGATGCATATGAAGAATGGAAGTGTGTCACATTTTCTTAAAGAAACTTGCCCCTTAGTTGCAATGCATTGTGAACCTACAGACTCTCACTTGCAAATGTAGATGCCACCAAAAGAGTGTTAGACATATGGCACATGGGTAGCATCCTTAAATATCTTCATATCACAACAAGATGTCCCCAGTTCATCTTTCTGAACACTGTGGGAACCCTGAATCTTAGAAGTAGTCAAAGAGGAGTAGAAATAACAAACTCATGCCAACAGATGGATATGTCCATATAAACAGCCCATTACATCATCTGGTCTATGATCAGTAGAGCTAAAAAGTACAGTATTGCTCATTTTTGTTGTTTGTTTCTCATAGTTTTCCCTGTCTGCATTGGTAAATCATAAATCTTTCATTCCAAATGCATGATGAAAGGAAACTTATTTTTCATACCTTCTCTGGAGTTCTTTAATTCTGACCATCATACTGAGGTGACCTTGTGAATACTGCTCAATTACATCTCGGACATCGTAAGGCTTCCTTGCTTGCTATAATGAGAAAAGTGCAGTAGTGGCTTTGTGCATGCTTAATGAATCCATGCACATTAATTATCAATAAAGAAAAATCTTATAGGGACATTTGCATTAAGCTATCACTTGTCTTTAAAACATTTCATTTTTAAAAGTCCCTCCAATGAAAGTTATGTTGACATGAAACTCTATACCATACATATTCACTTGTAAGTTGAGTCAAACAGCAAACAACTATGATCCTGATCTGCCATAGTATAATGTGCCTGCAGATCAGGGTCTATGTTGTTTTTTCTACCAAATACTCCTAACAATCTGCTGGTATATAATGCTCTGGCAGATCTTGGTCTGTGCAATTAGCAAGTGGACTCGATTTATCTGTGAGAATTTATGGTACTCAGAGATAACTCACTCCTATAGAATGCTCCCATGCCCGATATCTGACCTTAAAGAAGCGGCCTATTGTCACTGTCCAACATAAAAGTCACATCCACCAACAGTTCAGTCCCCAGAGAATCAATAGCACAGAACATCTTACAAAATCAAGTATTTTGCACTGACTTAAACTAGGTGAATCATTGTTAATTCTTAGTGTATGCTGGAAATTTCAAGAATGACAGTAATAGATATAGGCATGTTTGTCTGACAAGCTTCCTGTGGACCTGTAAACCATATTATGCCTCGATATTATCCGTTGGCGGTCCATTGGTATTGGCATGTGTTAGGAATTCATTGACATGTGGTTATACTGTACTTTCATTTATGATGCAAATAAATTTTATTAAATCATAGTTTGGTGCTGATATATTGTTAGGACTATCATAGTCCAAAAACTAGTTGCAACTGTCGCTAAACCTGTAAGAAAACAGCAAGATTTATCTGTGTCAAATATTGATTTTTCAATTATGAAAAGTTGTTTGGTTTGGTATGGTTTTGTGGGATTTAATGGCATTTTTCCACACATGATAGGCAATACATGGTGGTCAGCATATTTGGTTTAGGAATTAGACCCATGGAAGAACCACTGACCAAATGAAAGCTACTGGCACACTTTTTCACATTGGATCAGATGATATTTAACTCATGCCAACAGACAGGTGAGATGTGTGAGTGATCTGTAAAGGTGAGGGCCTTAGACCACTTGGCCACCCTGAGGGCCTTAGACCACTCAGCCACCCTGAGGCCCTTAGATCACTTGGCCACCCTGAGGGCCCCCATAAAAAGTGCAGTGTATCTGCAAGTACATATGGTACATAAATGAGCCATTGTTTTCATTTCCCTAAAATTACTGTGAATAACAATTTGATGAATGAGACATTTTTTATTTCAGGAAATGATATCTCTCTCTCTCTCTCTCTCTCTCTCTCTCTCTCTCTCTCTCTCTTTGCATCCAAATGGCTATGATACAATTACATTTATAAATATCAATATGATATATATATATATCAATGTAAGTGTCAATATGATATATATCAATATAAGTATCAATATGCCAATTTCTGAGTTAAATGCAATGTTCTTACAGTGATTTCAGGTCAATGATTCACTGAATCTACACTAAAATCTTAACTGATGGTAGCTACAATGCAACTCTGTCTAAAGTCAAGGAAATAAGGTGTTGTTGTAGTTGTTGTTGTTGTTGTTATAGGGTTTAACGCCATTTTTGAGCACAAGATAGACCATACATGGTGGCCAGTATAAATGGTGGAGGAAGAACCAGGGAAAATCCTGGAAAGAACCATCGACCCACAAGAAGCTACCGACAAGTTTTCTCACATACCCACATTGGCCGAGCCCAAGACTCGAACCAACGCAGACAGAGCTGGGATGGCAGTGATCTGTAACGGTGAGCGCTTTAGACCACTCGGCCACTTGGGGCCCCAAAATAAGGTGTTGTTGTTGTTGTTGTTGTTGTTGTGGGCTTAACGCCATTTTTCAGCACATGATAGGCTATACATGGCGGCCAGTATTAATGGTGGAGGAAGAAACTGGGAAATCCCCGGAAAGAACCACCGACCCACGAGAAGCTACTAGCAAGCTTTCTCACATATCCACATTCGCCAAATCCTAGACTCGAACCCACGCAGGAAATAAGGTGTAAACATTTGCTTGTAACTACATTCCAATATACCATATATACTCACTGGTAAGTCAAGATCCAGCTGTAAACTGCATAGACTCAGATCTGCCATCTAATCCTGAGTTTTTGTAGTTTTTTAGGAGTAATCAGTAGAACAATCAAAACATATCCTGAATTGTTGGTGCATTATTAGAGTATATACGGTATTGACTGTCAATTAAAAAAATCAGGTAGATTTCAAAATGACTCAATATAGTATTATTATAATTGGTAGTAATTGATGAAATTATTGATACTGCAACTACACTTATTTTCCATTCCACATTTCATTCCATTTTGTATTCCATTGTTTTCCAGTCTGCATTTTAGTTAAACACAGTTTTGTCATCATATATGTTCTACCAAGAAATGTGATATCACTACCATATATACTGGATATTCTTACTTTTAAGTTGAGTTACTAATATCTCAAAATGCTTAGTCATCAGACACATGCAAATCACTTCAATAATATGCATGTACATTGCTCATAATTGTACTCATCCAAGATCTTGATAATTTAGGCCAATTCACCAAGCTTAATCACAAGGCCAATTCACCAAGCTTAATCAAAACATGATCAGAAATACAGTCTCTAGAGAGGAAACATATTCAGCCTATCACATGGAAGATCACACCATTAATATACATTGATCCTGTTCATTACAAAACTCATCTGAGATTCTGATCATATAAACCTACATCTAAAGTTTGATCACCTCACATTCATGTTGATCTTTCTCTGTCAAGATTACTTATGTCCTATTTTTACCCTCATTCAAATTCATGTTGGTCTTTTTGTGATAAATAAATAATGTTATCAAACATGCAAATGTTATGGAAGCAGATTTAGATGGCTCAACTGAACCATACATAATTTTCTTGGCATAAAGTTGTAGTACTGTACAAGATAAAACAAAAACATGGAAACTGAGTAACATCTACAGAGTAATTCCATTACTGAAACAAAATGGATTTTTATGAAGCATTACAAAGTATTTTCAAAAATTTCAGTATTTCAGGCCATACAAATATTTTAAGTACAGGAATTTCTAAGAATTTTTGCAAAACTAAACATAATTAGAATCCCTGAATTTATTGGAACATGACACCCTGATCATTATATAATCATGCCTCATTTTTAGGTCTGTCTATGAAGAGGCATCTTTCACCAATTGTCCAACATCTAGGTAATTTCTCTATATGACTATCATTTACACATTAAAACTGTTATAATTTCTGTGTGTTTCATCCAACTTTTGTGATATTTTCACTACAGACTGAAGATTTTCTCACCTAATATGGTAAAAGTGTTTTGAAAAACTCACTTATTTACAGAATTTAATGCTTTTGTGTAGGTGTTGGCTTCTATGATTTGACAATTCATCAGCTCCTAAATGAATGATCCACTCTGTATTCTGAGACATCCATGAATGGACAATTATTTTGTGTAATATTAAACATACTACTATTTACATGCTGATGCTGGAGAAATGAAATAACAAATGAAAATTACTTTACAGAGACTGGATATTTTCTAAATGAAGATTTCACATGTTAGTGAGAAAGTGAATGATATTAACAGTACAGTTTTATATATCTTTCCTGATGTAAGTATTTTTCATCACAAGACATACAGATTTATGTATCTTTGCTGATGTAAATATTTTTCATCACAGGACATACAGTTTTATGTATCATTGCTGATGTAAATATTTTTCATCAAAGGACAATCAGCATATATTCAATAAAATATAAAAATAACTAGAAGTACAACACCATGCAGAAGTTTATAAACACACTATACCTGAAATTTTCTTCTAGCTACAAAAAATCTTATTTTTCTTATGACTCGTATCATCATCTTATGATCCTCAGTCAATCTGAAAGAAACAGAACACAAAACAGACTCAAGATTTAAAAATAAAAACTCCACATAAAATGTTGATGCATATCAAAAGTTTTAGAGCCAAACAATAGTTAGTAGTTAATTTAGTATTTTGCTCAACAATATATATTGAAAACATATGAAAACTTTATTCATTTTTATCAATGACCTAAAAAAAAGCCACACAGTTCTGTTTATTTTATATAAATACATAAATTATATCAACTGAATGACAACTATTTCTAAGTTTTAAACCTAGAATTAGAAATGTGTCAATCAAACATGGATACCCCACCATAATGGCTGAAGTGAACTAACACAAAACTTAACCAGGTGTGACAGATGGGGGTACAAACAAAACAAGGGTAACACTCTGTCGCCTCAGCACTGTTGTGATAGAACATAAAAATGCTCTTTTGACTAGATACTGTAGAGTGCAAACTACCTACTATGGGGAGGTAATCCTTTACCAGAAAGGGTGGTAACTTCTTCAATACAAAATTTGGGAATCACCACACATGTAAATTTGAGAAATAGGTAATACTATTATCATAATTTTAATTCTGCATTAATTCTGATTGTATTAATTGTTGCATATGGTTTAATTTTAACCTATATATCATTGTTAGACTACATAATTTATATCACTGTTAGACTATAACAGGTGTATTATTTTTAGACAATTAGCATGTATATCATTGTCAGACTATAGGATATATTATCATTGTCAGGCTACAGCATTTGCATCATTGTTACACTATAGCATGAATATCATTGTTAGACTATAGCATGTATTTCATTGCTTGACATTGCCATACTTGCAAAAGTTGTCAAAAGACACTGCTCCACATTTCTAGAAGGAACTAATGCACAGTGTATTCTTGTTTTTCTGACCCATATGATTGATATGAAAATGTTGCATAAATCCAACAAATGGATTCAGATTTTAAAATGCTAATTCTTAAGAAATTGTCTGACCTAATTAAAAAATTTGCAGTTGTATCAGGATAAACATGTGATGGATTTATGAGATCAAACCCAATTTAATAATATATCTTACAGCTCAGGTTTATTAATTTGGTAATTCTCTGTGTCTGCATCATCCACTCCACTATCTGACAGTTCTTGTAGCCTTCCCTGAGATGACTGAGGTGTGCCTGATGCAAATAAAACAAAAATCTTATTTAGTTTCTGTGAAGAGTTAATACTTCTGTAATTGAATTAGTTTCCAAGTACAGTTAATATGATGGTCATTGGCTTTGTAAGTTTCAAAAAGCCAAGCCAATGCTTGTGTCATAGGTCAGGTCAGTTGAAGAGTCAAGTCAATACTACCATCGTGGGCATACCCATAATGAATGTTACATCTAAGGCCACATATAAAAATTAAAACATTCTTCATTGTTTTTGAAAATAAAATTTTTCATGCACTATAAAAATTGGGCAAAAATATTGTAACAATTTTTTATATACTATAAGTTCTCAAACATCTGAGACCTTTTTAGCCAATTTGATTGGTGTATTCTGTTAATTGGAACATTAAGGGTATGGTATGCTCCCATTACTCTGTAGATGGAATTTTTATAAATTAGTCTAATGTTTGAGAATCAAGAAAGATATTTAATTTTCATATATTTTCTTCTTACATGTATTTCTATTTCAAATATGCATAATTTCTGTGCACTGACATATCTGCCAACCTTCCAGACAGTGTTGGGTATTTTGAGACTCCACTATTCTTTTGTGGTCCCGATAGGGTGCAGTGTGTACCCTCAAAAAGTGATGTCATGTGGTCCCGATAGGGTGCAGTGTGTACCCTCAAAAAGTGATGTCATACAATTGTGAATACATTATCTGCTCCTATGAGCTTTCATCAAAGCATTTAGTACATGTACACTTTTTTAAAAAACAGCTGGTAGATTTGGCACCGTTATATATCATCACCAAATACACGTACACATGTCAATACAATCACATAATTACTATCACAATGCAATTTAATAAAATACACACCAAGCTCTCAATAGTTCAGTGGAGATCTGAACATGATGCAAATGTCTTTAGAACTCATCTTTGCACTCATTACAGACTGGATGGAACTGTTGTTCAAACTTTCTGAAGATCTTGCTGAAATTTTCACAGCATTGAAAATGATCTTTCTGCATCTGCATTGTTGTGAGAGAGTGTCAAATACACTGTACACAATAAACACAAGAGAGAATGTCTAATCTTGGATTTCCTGAAGGTAGATGATACTTGCCATTTTTGATATAATGTTTACAGAAGGTGCAAATAATGAAGTGGCCCCACCCCCTCCCTCTTGTTATGTGTTTCACAAAGTCAATCCATGTCAACCAGGAATTATGAGATTTAGTTTTGCTGGGCTAAGCTAACTTTGTAGATGGCTCATCCTTTTCTGAATCACAGCTGCATTTCATTTTTTTGTCTTGAAAAAAGGAATCACGCTTCCACACTATTTCAACTTGGGAAATAATCCTGTTATGCATTTGACAACTTCAAAGATAAGCTACCACTGATTATGGATTAGCCAATAATCTTTAAAACAGATGGCTTAAACATTCTAATTAAAGGCAACAAAGTGTAACATTTTCTTTTCTTCAATATGTATTCCTTTGGTTTACCTAACTTCAAATGAATTGGGTTGTTTCAATTCATGTACTTTACCTGTTCAAATTAGTGTAATGGGCTCTTCCACAGCACTGCTGAAGGGACTTAGAACTCAAAATCACCCTAGCTATTGTCAGTCAACTAAATAATCTATGGAATTATGGTTTTGTTTGTCTCTGACAGCCTTTACCATTTAACAGTGTCAATGACAATTAACTGTATAGACTGACCCATGCTGATAGCTTTCCTTGAGCTTAAACATGACTGTTTACAGTTTATACAAGTTACAAGGTAACAGGCACATATCATCATGTCAACAAAAGTCTCAGTCTGTCTTTCTCTTATTTTCATAAGATTTACTGGAAATCATGCTTTGATAAACATGGTCATGTCTGGGGTCTGGGGAGTCAAATATCATGCTTTGATAAACATGATCATTTCAGGGGTTATGGGAGTCAAAAATCATGCTTTGATAAACATGATCATGTCAGGGGTTTGGGGAGTCAAAAATCATGGTTTGATAAACACAATCATGTCAGGGGTTTGGGGAGTAAAAATTATCCCTTCTCTCATGAGCTATTTCAAGAAGCAAAACCAAGTGGCATTACAAAAATACCCCTTTCATGGTGTAGAATATTTACCTGGTTTGGATGGCTGTTGCAAAATAAAAGACAAATTACTGCCTGAAAAATATTACATTGATAATCAAATTCACAAAAGAATGCACCAAAACAATCTGCTGTTTAAAATTAACATTTGAATGAATAATATGATGAAGTTATAATTTTTTAAAAGTAAAACAAGAGTCCTTTGGATGGACTGATGTCCAGCATTTTTAACTCCAGGAAATCAAGATAAGACCTTCACTTCTTAACTAATGACCATCTCTGAAAATTCAGATTAGCCAATGTGACAGCCATATTGGATGTAAGATTGGCACCATTTACATTTAGGAGAAACCAGAAATCATTCAAAGACTTTTGCTGAAAAACACAGATATTACCATGCATTCAGGAGAATTGGTAACAAGATTTTCTTCAATATGTTCATTGTGGCAACGATATTTGAGGTCAGGTCAGCACCACTTTCATTCAAGACCAACTAGATATCATAATTTTTGTTTTGGTGAAAACTTCATGTCAATATGACTTTCCATTTAGGAAGATTGACAATAATGAGATAAAATCAATACCATTTGTTTATGATCAACTAAAAGTCATAAGAACTCTTCTAGTGATTTTCAAGATGGCCACTATGGTGGCCATATTTGATGTCTAGGCAGTACAATTTTCTTTTAGGACCAACTAGATATGATCAGGGTTCATTCCAGATTGTGCCCTTGCACAACTGATGCTTAGTTTTATGTTTGGTGCGGAAAAAGTTGCCTCTATGGCATTCATGTGGTACATTAAAAGGAACTCAGAAAATATAGTAACAAAATGATTTCAGACTGAATTGAGAACACCTCAAGCTGGCTTATTGAATTGAGTGTATGCTCACTGCTAAAGAAGTATGAGACAATCAATTTTATTGGCTGACAGAATGTTTTGTTTATTTTGGTTAGTTAGGTCACCATTTGAGTTAAGAGCAAATAGTTGATGGACCATGGACATAAAACGTAAGTTGAAGCAGATGAAATTGGCCAAAACTATACTACATTTCTTTTCAAAACAGATTAAACAAGGTGAAAATGTTAGCTCAAGTTTTGATAGTACTTGAGGAAAAACTTGAATCAATCATGAATAATCAAATTAACATAATGAATGTTGAGACTGATAATTCTATTACTAAAGCAGGGGGGGCCCAGAGTGGCCGAGTGGTCTAAAGCGCTCTCCACTCCGGATCACTGCCATCTCACCTCTGTCTGCGTGGGTTCGAGTCTCAGATTCGGCGAACGTGGATATGTGAGAAAGCTTGCCAGTAGCTTCTCATGGGTCGGTGGTTCTTTCCGGGGATTTCCCGGTTTCTTCCTCCACCATTAATACTGGCCGCCATGTATAGCCTATCGTGTGCTGAAAAATGGCATTAAGCCCTACAACAACAACAACAACAACAACAACTAAAGCAGGGTCCTCTCAGAGTGGTAAATTTTCAGATGCTGCTGAGGACTGATCATTCAAAGAAAAATGGTTAAAAAGTTATAAATGGCTACATTACGATCATGAAAAGGTAATGACATGTCACAGATGCTTAAAAAACTAGAAAACTGATTGCATGGCTGTTCTTTTAATTTTCCAAGAAGCACCCTTACATGTCATGCTGAAAGTAATGACCATAAAACATCAGCATCAGCTGATGACCAATTAGATGACTTGTCTTTTATGAAGAATTTGAATTCTTTGAATTTGAATCTGAATCTGATTTTTAAAGTGCATGGAAGTATTCAAAGGGAATGAAGGACAGGAGAATATTCTCAACTTGAGTTAGAATGGCTGTTGGAGTGCATGAATTGTGTCTGGTAGTGTCAATGAGTTATACATTAAAGGATTAAAATATATATTTTATGCGTTTGCTGGAAGTCAGAAAAAGATCTGAGATAGAATTGATGCCAGCAGACTCATGGTAAAAGAACAGTTAATCCCATTAGGTGAAAATTTTGTGACCCCTCGTTTCTTTTAACTGGCCCCACTTTATATCCAAATAGGGGTCTTTGGGCCCCAGCTGGTCAGTTTCTGGAATGAACCCTGCATCATAGTATTTCTTCTGGTGAAAACCCCATATTGATATCTTTTTCCATTCAATAAAAAAGATCTTCAAGCTGGCTGGCAGCTATATTGGACATCAGATCTGCATGATACTTTTTTAGGATACTTTCTTAGGATCAACTCAATGTCATTAAAAGTTTTTAGTGAAACTTCCAATTTGATGTAACCATCTATTTTGGAGAGTAATTATAAGATTTGCAACATAGCCACTATGGTGGTCATATTGGATGTCCAAGTGGTGTATTTTCATTTAGGACCAACTAGACATCATAATAAATGAAAATTCATGTTGAAAGAACAATCCATTTAGGACAATTAGCTATAGGATTATTAAGACGGCTGCTGTGATAGCCATATTGGACATTTAAACAGAAACTTTCATTTAGTCCCAACTAAACCTTGGGATGAATATGTGTGTGTGTGTGTGTGTGTGTGTGTGTGTGTGTGTGTGTGTGTGTGTGTGTGTGTGTGTGTGTGTGTGTGTGTGTGTGTGTGTGTAAAGTTTCATGGCAATCCTACAAGTAGTTAATAGAAGAAGTGACAACAAACTTATAACAATGGATCGACAGATGACATTGGACAATAGACAATAAGCCATCACATAAACTGTACTGGTCTATGACCAGTAAGGCTATTTCATGGCTGAATACTATGACCAGTAAGAGCTAAATATGAATTTTTTAACTGATAACAAGCAGACTTACTACCTCAGAAATATATAAAAACTAACAGTTGGGCATTTCTCATAAAGACAGATAGATGGTGATGCTTTATTGGACGGGGTCCCCATATAATTCTTGGAGTCAGTTGTTGTTGCTAGCATATTTTTTTCCTAATTCAGCTCAAGGCTTCACATATTTTGTTATAAAGGTATGATATCCTGGTACAGTGTGATGCAGTATAGTCAAAAGCCTTGTGGTGAGAGAGACTTACATAATATCAATGTACAGGGAAATCATTAAATTATGGAAGTTGTGACAAGTAAGGAGATAAGCTTTCACCACTCTCTTTGCTATGTGGCTATAAATTATATCAATAATTGGGAAAACATAATGATGAAAACAGCTTAGTTGGTGATGCATCCATTGATTGTCTGACAAAGAATGTCTAAACTAAATGTATTCACTTTTGAATTAAGCTCAGTATGTGACTGCTTTAAAGATCCAGTCTGTAAACTAAACCTATAAGTGACCTTTGAATTTATTCTGTTTATTATTGGACAGTTTAATGGATAAACAAATCAAGGACAATAATAATAATAATAATAATAATGACTTTATGTTGATATTTGAGATATGCTATGACACAGATCCACTTGTTCAGAGTATGTGCTGTTAAAAAAAAAAAGTTATT
>JAECUM010010546.1:0-33182 GCA_016617855.1 Megalonaias nervosa
ATATATATAAACATAAAGTAACTATTTGATTTTCAGGGGCTGAATTGATGTTACCGACCTAAAATGCTGGAATCAGTATTTTCCCTGGGGGTTACAGTGATAAGTTGGTGCATACATGAGAAAATAATCGCATATTAGACACCATAGTCCGAGTTTTCTCTGACCCTTTCCATCCCATTTTTAGATACATTGATGTTTATGTTGGGGTGTCGCGTCCGGGCGCATTGCCTATCGAAACGTTGAATTTCCGATTCCATATGAGTAGTACAGTGTAAAGTTGAAGTTCTGCTTTCCAAGAAAATACGAGAAATAACGAGCAGTAAGCTCACAGAAAATATATAGTACGCTCATAAAGAGGTTGAAATGGAGCAAGACAGGATTTTGCTTGCACGATTACAATTAAAACAATTATTTTCCATGCATTATCTAGAGTTAAATTTCAAAATTCTTCGTTATCTTTTTTTCTCTCACATCGTGCAGATAGGGCGGTTTTGTAACAAAAACAAAAGATAATAATTTCTTACATTATATCGGACCAAATATACCAAAAATCACTTGTATTTTCCTGAATAGTACACTAACACCAAAAACAGAGACTACTTGACAAAAGTCTACATATGTGCCACGTCTCTTTGTAATAATACAGTCTATTTTCTTTTTAGGTGTCTTATTTCGCATTTAATAATGTATATCTTCTTCACACACAGACGAAACAAATTAATGCGTCATTTACAAAAATGTATTTTTTTTTCAACCACAATAATGTGTTGCAAACATTTTATATGCCTGCATGAACCGTTTCTTTCCAACAGTGAAAATCATAGAACTTTCAGAAAGGCTTGCAATGACGGTATGTTTTGGTGTAAGCTTTTTGAAAATAATTCTTTAAAACGTTGGAATGAAAACAAATTCTACGTTTCCTTTTGCCATTGTAATTAATGAGACTTTCTTCGATACATTTTCATTATTAGTTTTGGGTTTGGGTCCCGGGCACTCGCGCGCGCGCATGTGTGTGCGTGCGTGAATGCGTACTGTCACGTGTAGGCTCGTACAAAAGTAACAAAAGAAAAGAGTGAATCCAACAAGCTTTGTTAGTTTCAACAAAATAATTTATTTCCCTAGAAAACACGGTAAAAATATGAAATAGGACTTACGGTTTGTGAATATAATCCAAAAATTAATCCTAGAATTGAAAAATATAAGTCCTATCACTAAACAGTTCTAATTGAATCCGGGTTCGAATCTATATGAAGTTCCAATATGGAAGGCGATGACGTCAGATGAGGTCGTTGTACAGAAGGCAACAGTTCCTCGTTGAATCACAATTTATAATGTTCTCTTTAAAATTCCAGAATAAACTTCCACTGAATGTCTTTGTCCCAGAAATTTTATAAAGAAAAACACTTGTTTCGTTTTCCAGAGAATATGAATTATTAAATCTCCAAAAATAGGTGAACTTCAAAACAATCTGGCAACAACAATAAAAGTCTCTTGAGCCCTCAAGGTTTAAAATACGACTGACCAAACTTCACTGAGATGTGAGTTTAATACCCAACTAAAACGTCATTTTGACACTCATGATGGGTCACATGATCACTTAATCATCAAACCGCGCAGTAAAAAAAAGAAAATGACAATTTCCACGTACGCTACAATAGCCCTATCTAAGAATCAGATTCCCACACTGGAAATAAATTAAAAAGAAAGGCTGTTTACAACTTAGATAACATGTGGGCCGAAGATGACCTTGGCAATAGCCAATCATTTTCGCGTAGTGTTTACAAAACGACTCAACCAAGGTGAGTTAAAAATAGTGATAAAGCAATATTTTGTGTTCTGATCAGGTCAAGACAAAAGACTGAATTTTTTTTTTAAAAAGAAAATCAAATCTCATGAAAATAATCATTACAATAAAATGTAATGAAACAAAAATAAAATAAAAAAACGAATTTAAAACTAACACACAAGCAATTTAATTATATATTCGTAACACTTCCCCCATAAAGAAAAAAGAAAGATTTATGTAATAAAGCTTTCTTTTTGCCATATGTAAATTATACACGAGGTAAAATAAAATTACATAAGAAAAATTCTTATGAATTATACAAAGTGTACATGAAATAATATTTCTATACACGGGAAAGTGCATCTGAAATTATATTGTCTTTTCCTTTGATGTGCCTGATGTTAAGATTATATTCTTGTAAAAACAAACTCCACCTTAATAATCTTTGATTTTTATGTTTCATCTTGCCGATGAAAGTAAGGGGGTTGTGATCACTAAACACAACAACCAGAGAAGGGGCTGAACTAATGTAAACTTCAAAATACTGTAATGCCAATATTAAAGCCAAACATTCCTTCTAGAATGTTGAGTAATTTCTTTGGTGCTTATTTAATTTCTTAGAGAAATAGCACACTGGATGATCAACACCATTTCTATCTTCTTGAATCATTACTGCTCCAAACCCAACATCACTTGCATCAACAGATAGTTTAAAAGATTGATTGAAATTTGGAGCTGTAAGAACCGGCGCACTTTTGAGTATGGCTTTTAACCTATCAAAAACCTCCTGACATTTTTCAGTCCAAAGAAACTTGTTTTTCTTACTTAACAAGTTTGTCAGGGATTCAGCAATATTAGAAACATTGGAACAAAATTTCAGATAGTATCCGGCCATACCCAAAAATCGCATCAGTTGTTTTTTACTGACAGGCACAGGGAAATCAGAGATACCATTGACCTATGCATCTATAGGTTTAACTTGTCCATGTCCCACAATATGTCCTATAAAAGTTACACAAGCATGGCAAAACTCACTTTTAGATAAATTGATTGTCAAATTTGCATCAGTGAGTCTGTCGAAGAATTTCCGAATCATTGTTAGATGTTCTTTCCAGGTGTCATTGTAAATGATGACATCATCGATGTAAGCATCACAATTATCTAAACTAGAGGTAATCATATTCATCAAGCGTTGAAAAGTACTTGGAGAACCCTTCATCCCAAACGGCATTACTTTATTTTTAAAGAGTTCATCTGGAGTCACAAATGCCGAAATTTCCTTTGCCCTTTCCGTTAGAGGAATTTGACAAAATCCTTTCAGAAGGTCAAATTTGGTGACGTACTTGGCATTTCAAATTTTTTACAGTCATCGATTCTTGGTAATGGAAATGAATCTGTTTTTGTCACACTGTTCACCTTCCTATAATCAGTCCACATACGGAAAGTTTTGTCTGGTTTCGGAAAAAGTATACATGGTGAACTCCAATCACTTTTACTGGGCTCTATGAAATCATTCTCCAGCAAATACTGAATTTCCTTTTCAAATATTCCTGTTTGAGAGGGTTCATCCTGTATGGGTGTTGTTTCACAGGTTTTGAATGTACAATTTCAATGGCATGACAAATTTTGTTTGTCCTCGTAGGAATATCTGGAAACAAGTGCTCATATTCGAATAATAACTGTTTAAATTCATTCCTTTCTCGTTGTTGCAAATGTAAAAGTTTCTGGTCCAGATTTTTCATCATTTCCGAATTTCGAAGATTTATTGCTCCAAGATCAACAGAGTCTGATTGAATTCCTTCACTTTAATCCTCAGTTTGTGGGACAGGTACAACTAAATTAATTGCATGATTTACTTGGCTATCTCTTTCAATATACTCCTTTAACATGTTAATGTGGCAAAGTTGTTTTTACTTTCGCCTCCCAGGAATATTTATGATGTAATTTAAATCATGTACTTTCTTTTCAACCGTGTATGGACCATAATACTTGGCCTGAAGGGGATTTTGTGGAATGGGCAAGAGAGCTAAAACTCTATCACCAGGCTGAAAACTCCTGTCCCTTGAGTTTTTATCATATCTTGATTTCAGTTTTAACTGAGTAGAGTGCAGATTTGCTCTTGCGACTTCACAAGCCTTTGACAACTTATACTTAAAATCAGAAATATAATCAAGAAGATTGAGTTGAGTATCTTCATTAGAAAAAGAAGTTTCTCTTTCAACAACTTCAATGGTCCACGCACAGTATATACGAAAACTAGTTCAAAGGGAATGATTCCAAAAATTCTTGAACGGACTCCCTAACAGCAAACAAAAGTAAATGAATGCCTTCATCCCAATCTTTGCTCGTATCAAAGCAATATGATCGAATCATAGTCTTCAAAGTCTAATGAAATCTTTCTAAGGTCCCTTGGCTCTCAGGGTGGTAAGCAGAAGATTTAAATTGTTGAACGCCTAATTCGTGCATAGCTTGCTGGAAAATTTCAGACATAAAATGTGACCCTTGATCCGATTGGACATATTTGGGAAGGCGAAATTGAGTAAAAACTTTATCAAAGCTTTTACTATGGTTTTGGTTTTAATATTCCTCATTGGAATTGCCTCTGGGAATCTTGCTGACGCACACATAATGGTCAACAAATATTGGTTGCCTGACATGGTCTTAGGTAAGAGACCAACACAATCTACCATTATTCTATTAAATGGTTCGTCAAATGTAGGAATAGGTTGCAGATGAGCCATAGGTATCTTCTGATTGGGTTTTCCTACCATTTGACAAGTATGACAAGATCTACAAAAATTTACAAACATCACTTTTGATTTTTGGCCAATAAAAGTCAGTCAGGATCTTGTGATAAGTTTTATTAATCGCTAAATGACCAGCCAGAGGAGTTTCATGGGCCAAACTAAGTATTTCCTGTCTGTAAGATTTCGGAACTACAATCTAATAGTTCACTGACCACTCGTCATTAGCAGGTACCTCGGGAGGTATCCATTTTCTCATAAGAATTCCATTTTTAATGAAATAACAGACAGGTACTTCAATGGCTTCAGTTTCACTAATGGCCCTCTGAAACAAACAGGAGATCTCAGGATCTTTTTCCTGTTCGACGACAAGTGATTGTCGTTTGTCACCCTGATTAGATAAAAGAGAATGAGTATTTAAAAGAGGATCACTGTGATCAATACCTTTTGATTGATCCAAATTAGGAGTAAAGGTGACCTCATCAAAAACCTGACCAATGCATGTGTCAGCTAAAGGAATATTTTCCTTATCAAAATCATTCTCAAGAGCTTTCTTTGTCATAGCTCTGGTAACTGCACAAGCTGGGAATAAATCAGGGAATTCTTTTTCAATAGGATCAACTTTCTGATCCAAAGAAGGCTTGTCAGTTAAAAGTGGATTAACCACAACCTTTTCTCCAGCTAGGTCGTTGCCTAGTAACAAATGAATGCCCTCAACGGGTAAAGACACTATACCGACTGTCACAGGTCCTGAAACTAAGTCTGATGACAAATTTACAGAATGGAGAGGAACATTAACAAAGCCGCACTCTACTCCCTGAATGAGAACACTCTCATTAGAACAGGACCTCTCTGAAAAAGGGAAGATACCTGATAATAAAAGACTTTGAGAAGCTCCTGTATCCCTTAATATTTTAATAGGGATAGGATTGGCCAAATCACCCAAGAGTGATATGGAACCCTTCGAAATGAATGGTTCATAATTCTCCATAATAAAATCAGACTCGGGTTTATTAGACCCAACAAATGTATTGTTTTCAATACATGACCGTGACCTTGATCTCTTAGAAATAAGAGCATTTGGGATAGGTCTATCTTGATTCTAGTGCCTATATTTCAGTTTGAAGCAATTTGAAATTACATGTCCTTTTTTCTTACAATAGGTACACATAGGAAGAGACAAGGATTTTGAATCAAATTTATCAGAAGCTTGATTTTTAGAAGTTGTGCCAGATTGAGTTTTAGAAGGAGTCGTATTAGGCTGAAATACCTTTCTACCAGTAGACTGCTGAGTGAAAGATTTGCCTACAACAGGAACTTTATGAGTTAAGGAATACTTGTCAGCAGCAAGAGCAGCATTTTCCAAGGTTTCGATCTCATGCTCTTCAAGATGAGTTTTAATGTCATTATTAATACATTTCTTGAACTCTTCAAGTAATACAAGTTGTTCGAGACTTTCATAATCATGTTCAAGTTTCTCGGCTAAGCACCATCTCTTAAATAACTGCTCTTTTTCTCTAGCAAATTCAACATAAGTTTGTCTAGCTTCTTTTTTATAGTTCCTGAATTTTTGCCGATAAGCCTCAGGGACTAACGCATAACCCTTCAAAATACAGTCCTTAACCACATCATAGTCAGCACTTTGCTCTAGTGATAGCGAAATGTAAATATCACGAGCTCTACCAGTAAGTACACATTGTAATAATAGAGTCCAGTACTCCCCTGGCCACTTCAAAATCTCAGCAACTTTTTCAAAATAAGGAAAATAGCTGTCTACTTCTTTTTCCAGAAAAGGGGGTACTAACTTAATATTTTTGAAAACATCAAAAGTAGGGGAGTGTTTTCCTTTTGCCAGCTCTAATTCTTTCATTCTAATTTGGAATTCCCTTTCATCCTTTTCTCTTTGCATATGCATTTGGATTTGTCTTTCTTCCCTTCTTTCTTTAAATTGTAACTCCATTACTTCCATTTCTTTTTCCATTTGTATCTTTTCTATCTGAAACTGAACTTGTCTCATCTCTAATTCCAACTTTTTTAGCTGGGCTTCCATTTTCAAAATGTCCAAACACTCCTTGGTAAAATTTGATAAATTCTCTATTTTTGATGATATTGTGAAAAAAGCCTGTTGTTTTCACTAAAGATTTCAAACAAAATGTACAATAGTACTTGGGATTTAAAAACTAGGGGAAATTTAAATTTCAAAAAACAATTTTCTGAAATAGTTTAGCCAAAATTCATATATCTCAAGGACGAGCAACCCAATTTTCTCTTGTTACCTGTAGGCTCGTACAAAAGTAACAAAAGAAAAGAGTGAAGCCAGTAAGCTTTGTAAGTTTTAACAAGATAATTTATTTCCCTAGAAAACACGGTAAAAATATGAAATAGGACTTACGGTTTGTGAATATAATCCAAAAATTAATCCTAGAATTGAAAAATATAAGTCCTATCACCAAGCAGTTCTAATTGAATCAGGTTCGAATCTCTATGAAGTTCCAGTATGGAAGGCGATGACGTCAGATGAGGTCGTTGTACAGAAGGCAACAGTTCCTCGTTGAATCACAATTTATAATGTTCTCTTTAAAATTCCAGAATAAACTTCCACTGAATGTCTTTGTCCCAGAAGTTTTATAAAGAAAAACACTTGTTTCGTTTTCCAGAGAATATGAATTATTAAATCTCCAAAAATAGGTGAACTTCAAAACAATCTGGCAACAACAATAAAAGTCTCTTGAGCCCTCAAGGTTTCAAATACGACCGACCAAACTTCACTGAGATATGAGTATTAAACCCAACTAAAACGTCATTTTGACACTCATGATGGGTCACATGATCACTTAATCATCAAACCGCGCAGTAAAAAAAAAAAATGACAATTAGCACGTACGCTACAATAGCCCTATCTAAGAATCAGATTCCCACACTGGAAATAAATTAGAAAAGGCTGTTTACAACTCAGCTAACACGTGGGCCGAAGATGACCTTGGCAATAGCCAATCATTTTCGCGTAGTGTTTACAAAACGTCTCAACCAAGGTGAGCTAAAAATAGTGATAAAGCAATATTTTGTGTTCTGATCAGGTCAAGACAAAAGACTGAATTTTTTAAAAAATAATATCAAAGCTCATGAAAATAATCATTACAATAAAATGTAATGAAACAAAAATAAAATATAAAAAAATAAAACGAATTTAAAACTAATACACAAACAATTTAATTACATATTCGTAACAGTACGTTGTTGTTGTTTTACTCAGATTTGCAGGTGCTTTCAAGAAAAACTCATCTAAGAGCAAGCGATAAGTGCTAAATGAACAAATGATATCTGCAGCTGAATACTTTGATTGAAACAATATTTTTTCCTGTAGCCATCATGGAAAGTATGTAAGACTTAACAAGAGATATTTGAGCAACAAGAAAAATCTTGTTTCGAGCTCTCTCCTCATTAACAATAATTTTTATTTTGTATGATGTGGGTAATGTCATTAATGAATGCACCTGATTGCAACTATTGAACTATGCTAATCAAATTGAAAAGACAAAATTGCATACACTGTTGTAATAATATAATAATAAATTGTAAAGCAGTCATTTTAAGCTTTTATAGCATAAACTTGCTTCCGTACACTTGCAAGATATCAAATGAGGAAAAGATACGTATTTAGCTACTATATATATGTGTGTGTGTGTGTGCTTAAGATTTTCAAAGCGGGTGTCAGCACTTTGTACAGGCTTGGCTATCAAAACAAAACAATTAGGCGTGTGATTGACCAATTAGATGCCTATCGAAGTGTTTCTGTACAATAACAGTCAATGGAAAAATTGCCTAGCTAAGTTAATTCTCGCTATATACTCACAACGCAGACTAACGAAATCACTAACTTCAACTTGACAAAATAGACTTTGTGTAAATTATGGATTATTCTAATGACAGATTACTATTAATCTGCTATTCTCGGCTGGAAAGAAAGAAGATAGAAGGTCAGACTAGATGAAGTCATGAGCATCTGGAAAGTTCTGTTATTATTGTAAACCTCGAGTACATTTTCTTTCAAGAAAAGACGAACTTTCGCAAAACCAAAAACGTACACATATAAGGTAAGCGAAGTTGAAGAAGAGCTATTTTAATTGTGATTTCTTGTGCAAAATCATTTAAAGAGTTTATAATATGATCGCAAAACTGGGATTCATTACGCCAATCATGGCAAGGTTGACGATCTTTTCGTCTTTTTTATGGGTGCAAGGGGGTTGGGTTCAAGAACATTTTAGGTTAACGTGCAGAAATTGGGGGGGGGTTTGCTGCACTCTCTCTCTCTCTCTCTCTCTCTCTCTCTCTCTCTCTCTCTCTCTCGGGCCGCTCAGGTGGCCTAAGTGGTTAGAGCGTCCGCTTTGGATGCAGGAGGTAGCGGGTTCGAACCCCATCCGAGTCATATCAAACACTTATAAAAATGGTACTAGCAGCTGCCTCACTTGGCGCTGAGCATGAAGATGCAATTGTTAGGATTGGTCGGCCTGGTGTCAGAATAATATGACTGGGTGGGACATGATGGTACATGTCTACGATACGATGCTCCAGTGCTAGACATCACAATAAACTGCCACGCTGCAGACACCATAGCGATATGACTGAAAAAATGTTACAGCTACGTCAAAAATGTAAATCACGCGCACGCATACACCCACTGTAATGCTTGATATAAAAAATAATGACGTGTCAACAATATGAATTTCAGTAGTATTTTGTGCAATAGTTTACGAGTGAGATGACTAATTACAGTTCCGTTGTCGAGAAGCATTATTTCAGTGATAATTGTCAATATTTTAATCACCTTGGCAACCTTTTGTTAATAACTGCATCAAATCCCCGAAATAGGGGAGATTATACATTAAAACCTTGTGCTCATTTATGAAAGAGTTAGAAACCTTGTCCCAAAGACTGATATGGTTTATATATATATATATATATATATATATATATATATATATATATATATATATATATATATATATATATATATGTGTGTGTGTGTGTGTGTGTGTGTGTGTGTGTGTGTGTGTGTGTGTGTAAAGTCAGCGTACTTTGTTTTTTGTTGTGTTTCTGGAAAAGCATGATAGCTGTACATCATTTGATGTGACATGAAACAAAAAGAGATTTCATTACTCATTGATACCAATCTGTTTATGTACGACAATTTAAATACATACATACAAGCGTCCGTACGTCCATCTATTCATCCATCCATACAGGCATCTATATTGTGGCTAAGAAGTCTATATCTCCGATACGTGCATGGTACGTGTTTTAACCTGTCGGCAAGCTTACCAGAAATGATGCTTGAAAGAAACAGCATTGTGAAATAGACCTGCTGCATAGACATATATGACCTTTCTGTACCTGGCCTGTTTTGAAAAAAAAATATCCAGGAAACATGAACTCGTACGCCTGATTCATTCCTTCGGAAAAAAATAATATTACGCTTCCCTTTTTACATAGCGAAAATGTACTCATCAAGTAAGGTCATTTATAAGAGACCAGAGTGAAAAGTCTATTCGAGTTTGCCTTTCCATTAATTTACACTAAGCAATAGGGGTTTCACGTCTAGGGGCAAATGCATATAAAAATTTCCAGCAGAATTCTGATTTGCGGTGATCTGGGACATGACACTGGCTGATTGTTCTTTTCGCACTGATTTTAAAATAGGAAATAAAATAATAAATAACCGCCACTTTAGTCAAAAAACAATTTTTCTACTGGTTCTACGCGCTTTAAAGTGTAAGACAGTGTACAAAAACTGAAACTGAAAACGCTGTTATCGAAAAGAAAAGGCTGAAAATAATTGAGTTCTCACCATGCTGCTCTTTAACGAAGTTGAACAAAGGAGAAAAATCTTCCTTCAGCACATTATAAATTTTATTTTGTGGTTTCGAATCAAACGGGAGTTTCTTTGTAACCCTGTCTTCCTATTTGCATTCTGTCTTCAAGCAACCTATCTTTAATAATATTAAAACTTCCGTACATTTTTTTTAGCATATCTTTGAACACGTGCATACAAGAGTTCCTCCTTTATATTTGTTCAGTTTGTTTTAGTAATATTGAAACTAGACATTGCAGATCTGGACGCAGACGCCGCAGTTATTACTGAAATGACTTCTCTGAAAAGACAGTAAGCAGTCTGTCTTGTGTACATCGGGAGCTTCCGTTGGTTTGAAACGCCAATAAGCTGGCAACGTTAGTGACCGCCTTGTGACAATCAGGTTATAAATTATAAACTGATGAATGGAAAGACTAAGATAGGTAGGGTGTGAGAATACTTTTGCCTGGGTTAGGTTCCAAAAGTTTAACATGGGATGGATCAGAAAGTGTAATTGCAATATTTATACAAAAGGTTGATCCTGGGATCTTTCCTAGTTAATATTGAAATCAATTATAATTTGAATTGCATTACATTTGCCTCTCTCGATAACTAGTAAATATACTTTTATCCTTTCCATTTTCGATTTCGATTCATCAGCTTGGCGCTTCTGCAGTGAACATAACAGAACAAAGCTAACAGGAAATTAGAAAAACGTGCTCTGAGATCTGCATGCGGTGCGTATGTCAGCGATTAATATAAACGTTTTACTAAAGTCAAAATGCCAACCCTAAAAGCATACTGACTTAGATCAATGACTTTAGAGGCTTTAGATTATGCACGGGATTGCTCACTAATTTTGAATGACTTACTGTGTTTTAACACAAAATAACAATTTTAGATGTACCAAAAGTAAGGACTGGAGCATATGGCAAAAAATAGTACTGCCGTTCTGTTGTACGAGGTGCCAAAATAATTTAGAGAAAAATCAAACGTCTAATCCTTTGGATCCTTTATTTTATCCTGAAATGGTAAAACAGTGTAAGTGTAATATCTGAAAATAATCCATTCCCTATCCCACCCCAATCTTTCCTGCCAAGATGATCCATTCCCTATCTCAGACCAATCTCTCCTGCCATGATGATCCATCCCCTATCTCACCCCAGTCTCTCCTGCCATGATGATCCATCCCCTATCTCACCCCAGTCTCTCCTGCCATGATGATCCATCCCCTATCCTACCCCAGTCTCTCCTGTCATGATGATCCATCCCCTATCTCACCCCAGTCTCTCCTGTCATGATGATCCATCCCCTATCCTACCCCAGTCTCTCCTGCCATGATGATCCATCCCCTATCTCACCCCAGTCTCTCCTGCCATGATGTTCCATCCCCTATCACACCCCAATCTCTCTTGCCATGATGATCCATCCCCTATCACAACCCAATCTCTCCTGCCATGATGATTGTCACGTTGTGTGAGAAAATTTGTTAACAATTCCTGCTCATGTTTGTAAATGTCTTCTGATAGAATTCGTAATTCGAAGTACTTTGGGTAATGTCAATATGTGTTATATAATATTACGACTTGAGACCGATTGTGAAACAAAGAAACTACCTATCAGTGAATTAGCCATTGCTTTACGGTCAAATTCGCGGTTACTTCCTTTGAAGAACCTTGCCGCGGGGCCAGAAACTCTGTTTGTTGCAATTAGCAGTGATGTCGCCGGTCGGCTTAGGCTTAGAGGCTGGAAATCCGACATTTTGACACCTCAGTGATACTACCCCAGACCGTTTTCAAGAGACCACGGGTAATCAGTCAGAACTAAGTTAGTTGAATTTTGGTCGGGTTTCTCACGCAGCCAGACATTATTCTGTTATTTTCATTGTGAAACGTCTGGACATTGTGCACGTCTGGACATTGGCGAGAGCAGGTCATAGGGAAGTTGGAGACTCTAGACTGCGCTCCAATTGCCGAAATTGCGCGCTTGTTATAAGGGCGGGAATGGAATTCTAGGAACTTCGGACGGGATTGGAACAAAGGCTTCTGAGGTAAAATATCTTCGCCCGAATCTGTCTCACTTTCCTAACTAGGTGTCCTAAGATTTATACGTTATTATGTGCCTTTAATTTAGTAGAAATTTAATCTTCCATGTATAGCTGAATTATCAACATGTTGTAGCGTATAGCGAATTAGTATTATTCAAGATTAATTTATGTAGTTGTTAGGATAAAATGGAAGTGGATGGTGTAATCTGCTACGATGTTGCATCGTGGTGCAAAACTGAATTTAATATTGAGTAGTGTTAGACCTTGTACTTGTTTGTATCTGAACATATAGTTGTGGATTGTGCAGAGATAGGCTTTGGTGGACTTGTGCACGTATAATTAGGCACTTATATTTGTATGTCTTTAATAATTTGTAAGGTAGGAAATGCGTATGAATATTGTTCATGTTGATAGTTACTATATAGAGAATTAGGGATATGCATGTATGTATCAGAAGTCGTGATATTATTGTTGTTGTTATAGCCTTTATTGTAGAACAAGCGTTTGTGGAATATTTAGATGTGAGTGTATGAGTTGATCTAATGATTTAATTGCCATTATGCTGATGGAAAGATCTGTGACAGTGTGTTAATTCTCCTGTGTTCGAACAAGGAGGCACCATTGTACGTCCCTTCTAATCCGCAGGAAACTTTCCGGGTGGGAACATACGCCACCCGAAGATTAGAGAGAAGACGTGGAAAGCAGGTAGAGATAGGCTGTTGTGCGAGGAAGGACGGCGAGAGACGGAAACGAGGGTACTGGAAGTACTGACAAGGAGGCTGAAAGAACTGAAATGAGGGTACCGGAAATATCAACAAGGAGAGCCGGGAAACGGAAACGAGCGTACCGGAAGTACCGAAAGGAATACAAGGTGGAAGTTACAGATGAGTAACATAGAAGGGCCACGGGAAGGAAACACTCTCACCTTTAATTTCGCGGGATGAAATAATTGGCAATTTGGGATAGGTCGTGTATTGTTGGAAGCAACTGCATTGAAAAATTGTCCTGTAATTGTGGACTACCGTGATATAGTTTATTAAACTGTTATACTTTTCACCTTATTAACTTTATATTTTAACACCTAGACCGTCGGCTTTGCTGACTGGGTGCTCGGAGCTATTTAACCTTTAAATTGTCCGTCCTTCTCCGGGGTTAGTAATAATTCCGTAGGGGGCACATGACAATAATCTATCCCCTATCACACCCCAATCTCTCCTGCCATGATCTATTCCCTTATGTGCCGTGATTTGCCTTCATTTTCAATGACCCCGTCAATCCCCTTTTGTATGCTTAATTTGCATCTCAAAATGTTTATAATTCTGGACCGTACTAATGATTAAGACACCTTGACGCTAAATTTGAATGTAAATTCTTTTGTGGGCTTAAATTTACATATTGGCTTGCTAATTCTGACCCATGCTTCCTATTAATATGTAGATACTAAATTATTCTTTTCCATCCTTTCGTTGCTTACATCTGATGTTCTATAAAATGGGAATTTTGTCTTTTATTTTAAGTATGCTTTATGCCCTTTGTATGTCTTGCTTATTTAATATTGTTTATGTTTTAGATAATATTTGTAAAAAGCTCACTGGAACTTATATATAATCATTATTTTTAATCATGATAACTCTAAGTTAATTTTATCTTATATCAATATTAATAGTCTGTATTATGACTTTAATGTATGTTGAAACCAGAGTTATAACAAGGACCCAATTAATAACATGACTAACTAACTAGCAGATATGGAAACAAGCAAAACCCAGCAAAAACAAAACAAAAAAAAAAAAGAAAAAAAAAAAAAAAAAAAAAAACTGTGACGAACTATATGGTTGGGGTGGGGTGTTCCCAATAATTTATTTAAACTATTATATAAGTCCCACCCAGTCTCTATTTTGTTGGAATTTAAATTTAGTGAAAGACATGTAAAACTCCGAGCCCCCAGTCAGCAACGCCGACGGTTAGATGGTTAAAGACAGGTAGATTATAGCTTATACATGACTTTAGCTGGGTGCTTAGCAAACGTGACAAAAACCACAAAAACACACACACACACACAAACAAAAAAAAAAAAACAACCCACAAAACAACAGCGATCAGAGTAATAATACCTAACTACCTACCAAAATGACCCATTGACCTACTGACTTTGACTCATTCTATCTGCCCAAATGACCAATTGACCGGCTGTCTTTGACCTTAAGCTACCTACCAAAATGACTTTTGACCGACTGACTTAGGCTCACGCTAACCAGCTAATGAGAAAGCCAAATATTGGGAAGAACATGGTGTTTCGTCTGCAAATGTAGGGCCTTGGGCCAATTTAAACTATGTCCCCACTCCCCCAAACATAAAAAATAACCGAGTGAGTGTTTATTACATAATATTTTGGATAGGGTTGTGCAGACAAGCGTCGCGAATAGGTGTTCAACCATGCCATTCTCAAAAAGGTACGCAGTCGTGGCAGTCTCAAATAGGTATCCAATCATGGCATTCTCCAAAAGTTACTCAATCGTGAAAATCTCAAAAAGGTATTCAATTATGGCACACCCCAGAAGGTTATTCATGGCACTCCCCATTGAGTATCCATTCACGGGACTCTCCATTAGGTATCCAATCATGGCAATCTCAGAAAGGTATCCAATCATGGCATTCTCCAAAGGGTACGCCATTATGGCAATCTCAAAAAAAGGTATCCAATTATAATGGAGCATATTTTTTCTGTCGATCTCTGTAGAACACATTTAGTTGGACACGTGTACGATTAATTAGATTTATGGAGTTCTGCGCGCGTTTAAATTGCCATAATGCACGGATTGGTACAGTCTCTGTCACGAGTTTAGCGATTTTTGATTAAGGCTACGTTTGTTTAAACTGACCAGGAAAGGGGTCAATTTCTGATCGGTATGGAAAAACTGTCATTTCTGAAAGTTACCAGGAATCAGTTGGGAAACGTATTTCATCCAGATTGGTCACGCTGTGAAGGGGGCGTGGTTTCACATGAAAACTCTTCAGTTTAAATGTGCAAATAGCAAATTTGAAAATCAGTCTACGCTTTTTCTGCAAGAGAACAAATGTAAATAGACTCCGAGTGGGTTAAGAAGTAAACTCACTCGTAGAAATCATCCAGGAGAAGCAATTGTCTGGAAAAATTGACAGACACGTTCTGGAAGTGAGAGCTTGGGAAAACAAGGTATTTGCAACAATCTTATGTAATTCATTGATACTACTATGATGATTTGTTTGATTTATTTCCTTGCATTTGCATGGATTTATTTGTTTAAGTTCGTAGATTTAATTTCTTGATATGGTATACCTGTATTGAGTTCGTTTATCTGAGTCCGTACAATGATATTTTTCTTTATATAAACATTGACGACTTGTTTGAACGTATAGTCTTGTTTATTATAGGAAATTATGTATCTAGAATTTCATACCTTATTTTAGTTGAGATGCGAGAATCCGTGTGAATTCTCCGACCTATATATGAGTTCACGTATGATAACCACTTGATTGTTGTTATAAATACTGTAATGCAAGGGATTTCATTCATTTATGTAATTGAGACTAGTCTGGAACTAATGTCTCGGTGGGATGTTGAAATAGCCATTAGTTGACCATTAATTTTATGAAACTAGGTTGTTACAGTCTGTCATGGCCAGTTAGACTAGTTAGCCGTAGGATCTGTTTGAAGTAGGGTAGAATTTATCTGACATAACGAGAGGGAGGAGGTATTGATCTATTCCCCCAGTATAATGTGACGGAAGATTTAGGTTGCTTATTTTTGTTAATTTGGAAGGCAAGATAGCTCTACGTATTATGTATTACGAACCCAAAGTGGACGCAAAGTTGGAAGGGGCGAAAGAGGCGAGGCACCTGTGAACTTGGAAAGGAAAGTCAAAAGTGAAGAAGACCCAGACTTACCGGCACAAGGAAGTCAAAAGGGATAATCGCTGTGGAATTTGGACTGAATCAAGACCATCAGGTTATGAAACTGTACAAGGCAATGTTTTCGATATATTTCACTTGATCTAATGATGATTTAAATTCTATCGTTTAACAGATCGGCTATTGGTATCATCATTTCTTTGTATTTGAAATTCGTTGAATAATTTAATTCAAAAAGAAAGAAGTGTATCTTTCAATTGTAATGTGTTATTACTTTTGTTTATGAACTTTATTGTTAGAAATTTTGATTAAATTTTGTCTTTATTTGTAACGGGGGCTCATGTTATTCTGTTCTATATACCTGGTCAGCTCTTTATCTATTCCACCTGTAAATTTCACAATTTCTATTGATATTTACTCGTTCCGGGCAAATTACACCGTCGGCGATCACCTCTAGATAACGATAACCAAACCCCATAACACCCACCCCAACAAAGCCGGGAGGGGAGTTCTGACACCAATTATGGCACTCCCCATAAGGTACACAATTGTGGCAATCTCAAAAAGGTATTCAGTCATGGCACTCCCAGAGGGTATCCGGTCATGGCACTCCCATTAAGTATCCAGTCACGGCACCCTCCATTAGGTATCCAATCATGGCACTGCTCATTAGATACCCATCATGGCACTCCCCATTAGGTATCCAATCATGTACTACGGTAAACTGAAATTTATTAATGCGGTAGTTAGTAAACTAGATACCGATCTAACTATTACCAGACATCCATTGCTAGTTATAGACTTCGACTCGAACCATACAGTGATACTACAGACTTCGACTCGGACCATATAGTGCTAATACTGACTTCGACTCGGACCATATAGTAATAATACAGACTTTGAATCGGATCATATATATTGATTTCGACTAGGACCATATAGTGTTAATACTGACTTCGACTCGGACCATATAGTGTTAATACTGACTTCGACTCGGACCATATAGTGTTAATCGTTGTGGAACCATGCTTCTGTGAAAGCAATGTGCAAAATCTTTAATCTTGTCCCCATTGTTTAATTTTAGTAGATATCCACTTTAAAGTAATAAACACCAAAATTTCCAATTAAGGTCTATTCGCACAATGAGTATCTTCTCAGATCGAGTTTTTCGGCATACACTACAGGTGTTGCATGCAGTGAAAAGGTTACATTCGATTCTTATTAGTGGTTATGATTTATTCGGACAGGAACAAGCATTAACTATAAATCAAAACTGAATGTAGCATATTCACTTCGTGAATCACAGAAAGTGAATACTTTCCTCCTCTATCCAGCAAAGCAAGATACGACGCAACTGAGAGGCATCGTTTAAAAGTGATCATAAAAACAATAAGCAAAGTATGTAAGCAAACTCATGTCCTTGACGGGGTGAAGAGGACTAACTAAAGGACGTAACCGTACATGAGAAGTATATTTACGCGGGTGGGCTTAATGCTTTATCAGCACATGATAGGGATATCCAAGGCGGTCAGTATATTTGGTGGATGAGGACCCCGGGAGACACTACCGACCCACGGGTAGCTGCTGGCAAGCACTGTCACATATCCACGCTGGCCGAGCCGTGACTCGAACCCACGTCGAAAGAGATGAAGTGTGAGTGATTTGTGAAGGCAGTCACCCGGAGTCCCCATATATATGGAAACAGTTTGGAACGTCTCATTAAGTTAGTTATAAGTTACGAATTTCTAAACGTTATGACGGTATAAGAAAATTAGCATGGAATAGTGGGGGCGGGGGCGGAAAGAATCGCGTGAATTAGACACCTTGTTAGCAAAAGTTTTCCGTTGTTTTTTTGTTTTTTTTTTAATGTTTTATGTTGTTTTTTACTGATAGAAACTAGTGCCCGTATTTTGTGGGCGATATCCTCTAAACACTCAATTTGATCTCGATCTCTCTCTCGCTTGGGGGGTGGGGGGCTGGGCTGGTTAGACTGAAGTTGTTTTCGCGCGTGAACAGGAAAGCAGCTTAGGTGATGAAATTTCGGCCAGAACAGACTGCCCATCGTTCCCCGTTGTAGAGGAAGAAACACCCCTCACCTTATGTCTTGTGGGTGAAGAGTCCCCACATATATGTGGAAACAGTTTGAAAGGTCTCGTAAAGTTGTTTTTTTTTTTTTAAATTTTTTATTTGTTTTTTTTTTTAAATTAAGTTATGAATTTCTGAATGCGCCGACGGTATAAGAAAGTTAGCACGGAATAGACCGGGGTGGAGTAGAGTGGAAGTGGATCGAACCGCCGAGTTAGACACCTTGGTTTAAGGGATGGGTGTGGATGCTATCAATAGTTTTCCTTTTTGTACTGATTGAAACTAATGCATATTTATTGGGATTTTTGTAACAAATAAAACATAGCAAATTTCAAATAGAAATAAATTTTATCATTTTGTATATTTGGTTAAGCCTAGACTTTAGTTTGTTTTCGCGCGTCAAGATGAACGCAGTTTAGATGATGAAATTTCGGTCAGAACAGGCTCATTTAGCATGACCGCCCAACGTTCGCCATCACAGAGGAAGTAATTTCATTCCCCCTTCCCCAGCACCCTTGTTTCTCGTGGGTGAAGAGTTGTCACAAAACTTAATGACATGTCACGACGCTGCCGCTTCCAATTTTCCTCATGTCTGGTTTGCTTTTGCATGAGATATGATAGGCATGGGCCACTACCACCACTGCTATTGTTGTCGTTATTGTCGTATCGTCGTCGGTAGTACTAACTACTGATTTTCACTATTAATTTGTAAGCAATCTAAGTTTGATGAACTAAAAATTCAGCACATAGTCTAATCGTACAGTCCTTCGTTAGTCCGGCTGATCTTTCCATTCTCATATTAAACACTTTTACCTCAGTATAAACGTTAACATATCAAACATTGGGTAGGAAAGGTCAGCTCGGACCAAGCCGGCATGGGTCCATTATTTCATGTCTTATTTATTTAACTGTGTGGTGTCCGTTTATAATTTGTATTTGTGCATAATTCCAACCCCAAAAAGGATAGCATTTCCTCACAGGTAATTATAGCATAGACCGATAAATCAGTCCCTCACCTGTGATGATGTTGATTTTCGGAATCGTCCACATATCGTGCATCAGTATCAACACATATTTGGGTGTTGATTTATCAGACTAATTACAGCGCTACACAGAAATACGTGACTTTTACTTCTTTATCTTCAGTATTGTAACTAGAGCTGGGTACCACGGCAAATTTTGTACCGCTGTTTTTCTGAACATACCGCGATACGTACCACCGTATAGCGCAGTTGTAATAAGAACCAACAGTTCAATGTTCTGGGACAGTGGCCTGACACTTTTTAATGTCTGTTGATAGATGGAAAAAAAAAATGAACTCGCACTGATTATTTGTTTATAGCAAAATAAAGGCATATTATTTGAATTTTATAATTTGAAGAATAAATATTACCTTGAGATAAAATAATATAAAATATAACGGTTCCGACAGAAAATCGCAGCCCCTACCCCAAAAATGAAATGGCCAGTACATTATAGTATATGAATTTGCTGTGTGTCTGCCATTTGTCGTAGAATTTGTAATCCAAACGATGTGACAAGGGTGAGATGATTAATCCAACACTGTAGTTGTCACCCTATGAAAAACATTGTGCTGGCATTAGAGATCTTGTTTATAAAGTAGGAAGTGTTGACACCGAAGCCTACAGTTTACAAGCTACACTAGGCAGGGAAACTTTGAGTAGCATGACAACGTCCGGGGCAAGATATTTATCAGAGAGTGCCGTTAAACGTAAAACATACCTACCCAACAAACGAGAACATATTTGGTAGACCTGTACGTACAATTAAAAGAGAAAACAACTGCTCTCCTGAAAATCTTAGGGTGATTCACAGTCTTACATAGGATACATGTAGTTAACACATTAGCGTACGCTAGTATATAACTAATCAATTATTTTTGTTATAAATCCGAAACTTGTCCAAGCGTAGGGTTACTCGAGATTTTCTGCACATTCTTTACATACGGAAACTCTCAAAGTTCCGGTACATTGAAAACGTACAGTGGTGCGTACGTCCGGAAATAAATACAGTGGGAAACCGGTAATACCGCGCGCCTCTAGTAGTAACGCTACTTGATGTTGTTTTTCTGTTATGTGTCCTCTTCATCCTCGCTAGCCAATGTTCTGGTAGGTTAACCCTATTTACATCTTGGCGTATCGATCAGATATTTCAGTGCTTCGAGTCTCTCAATTTCATTGGATGCGGCAGCAAACCAACACATCCAATCAAAATCAAGCTGTTCAAATTTGAACACTGTTCTTACATGATCGAGACTAGGGGAGCACACAACGTGAATGAACTCAATTATAAGTAATTGTCCACTGCCGGTCCGTGTTTGTACAAATACATACTTTCACTCAAATACACATGTAATGGATTCTCTCTGGTACGTAGTCATACTTTCGATGTTTAACATACAAAGTATCTATTGAAGTCAATCACCTCCACCATTTCGGCCGATATGCAATGCACCGCTGTTACACACTATTGGTTAGTTTGCATTACATACTAAGGGAGGTAATGAATGAAATCCACTAGATGTCGTTATGACAAAGCACTGAAATGTCTAATCGATCCGCCAAGGTGTAGCTAGGGTTAACATATCGGAACCGTGGCTAGCGAAGATGTGTCCTCTTTGGCAATTATGATTTTATAAGCCATTTTGTGTTATTTCTACGGCGGATCCCAAGCGGATCGCAAATCCAATAAACTGTACTTCAAATGAGTTGGTGTTTTATTATCATCCCGCAAGCTGTTGTTATGCGGGAATAACTTGCCGAGAAAACAGATTTTGCAATATGTCTGTAAGTTTTCATTAAAACATTTCATATTTTATGAAATAAGTATCCTGTGTGCCAAGTTCACACTTGACAATCACATCTTAATGAAAACACAGTCGTTACTGCGCGTAATCCTAACTTTAGCACACGGACGAAAATATTTATTCCTGTAACTAAAAACATTCAGTTATCTATTCCAAGTTCCTAGTTCGAAGTCTGAACTCTGATTCTATGGTAGGTTGAGTGGCTTTGGCAGCATGTGTAACACACTGGCTATATTATTCTTATGAATGTGAGCTAAATGTCTTACTCAATGACACACAGAGGCAATAGTAGAAAATTTAAACTAGAAAATTAAATTTACTGTGGTATAACCATGTACTAGTCAACAAGTATTTATATGTCATGATTTTCTGTTAACCATATTTTCTATCAGTTGACCAACATTTGAATGTTTATTTTTCTTCAAAACCAATAAAATAAATAAAAAGGGATATTAAGCTCATTGCTTTAACTTTAAAGACGCTGCTTTCTTTGACGTCAGTTTTTCGTTAAACGAATTTGGCAAGATCCACGGTTCATAAAAAATATTTTAAAAAAACCTGATGAAAAACTGTGTTCGTTTTATGCCAATAAGTTTAAGCGGACGGTCATGGACACTAAATAATAAATAAAAAAAGCAAATTGTCACGTTTGGCATTATTTTGGACTGAAAAAGGAAAAAGAAAAACTGACGAACTTATTAATAGCGTCACTGTGTGCTAGCTCTGTAAATATGACGTCAAATATAATGGAAATACAACCAATCCTAACTAGTCATCTGTTTCATCAACATAAACTCTCGTCTGCAGCGACAAATACGTCCACGGTGAAGAGTGTTCCAGTGAAACGGCTACAGTTTCATCTTTGTTGCAAAGACCACAAAGTGCAGAGCTGTCAGTGACAGATACAAAGCAATTACAAATGCAATTGCAAGATTTAGGCTACTGTGGAAGATCTGAGACCATTTAGTATGGTGAGCAATGATAGTTTTAGGGATTTAATTATTGCTTTAGACCCGAGATATAATCACTCATTTAAAATATACATGCAGCTACATCCGTGCTGAGACATTTTATAAATTACCTGTTGTTACGGTCGTCATATTTAAATGCATCTTTTAAGACACTTATGGGTTCTTTTACAATACGTGTTTTGTGTTTTTTTTCAATTTGTTTCACTAAGTCATATTAGTTCACTATATAATTCTTATACTAGTGTTATCGTTTTATTTAAATGTTTAACAATTTCGCAATATTAACACGATATAACATGAAATATCGCGATACGTCCGAAAACGCATCCTTTGCAGCTCTATGTTGCTAATTTACTCGCAGTAAATATTCGAAGACTGTTTGTATGATTTATTATGAGCAGTAGTATTAATCTGTTTGAGTTTTTGTTTTTTAAATCTTTTGTTCAGTGTTCTGCTACAGCCTCCTAAGTTGTGTCCTCTACTATCTCCTCCACGCATAACTTGACCTAGGATATAATATATTTAGTACATATTTTACTGTCTTGTCTAAGATGGGGCTGATTTTCGTCACGCATGGTTTTCACGATTTGCCCTCAGCCTGAATGTAGATCCATGCATTTGATTCTCCGTACGAGTAAGAACACGTAATTCCACAATCTTTGACTATTGTTATAAAAGGTTCGATAAACTGGCAGCAGTACAAAACGGACGTACAGTTGACTAAATTTAAGACTTTTAATTTTAAAAAAATCTATTTTTTTTTTTTTTGTATCAGTTATTGAACTCATGCTTGTATATTGCCTTGTCACTCAAACATGCAGCAGTCCAAGTTTGATTTCGGCTTATGTGTTTCATATTTATTATATGGATGTAAAATGTTTCTTCTCCTGACGACGAGCCTCATATGCTGAAAATGTTGGGAAACGTCTCGCAATTGCACCGTTACCAGTGTGTGTGTGTGTGTGTGTGTGTGTGTGTGTGTGAAGCAATATGTTGGCCTAATAAGATTGAAATGCTGGCAACTTTTGCAATTTGCACCGTTACCAACGAACGCGCGCGTCCGTGTGTGATGCAATATGTTTGTCTCCTCGGGACCGGGTCTATTCTCTTTGTCACATTACCCCAGAGTTAAGTTTTGTTATACTTCAAAAATACCTGTTTTAAATGAATTAGTAATTGGCTGCATGGTTTGGTTTGTTGTTTTACGGCACAACAGCGCAAGCAGAGTATTTACTACCGAGGCAATCGGAGTAAAGCGACTTTGCCCAAGGACTCGCCACAGTAGCCGACCCTGTACAATTCAAACTGGCATCCTTGGGTCGGAAGGCAGGCATGCGTGCCACTGAGTTACCGTGGCTCCTGTCTCCATTCGTAGCCCTTAAGAGATGCATGAGCGGTCATCTGGTGTATTCTACATCCCCGAGCTGTCAGGATTGGAACTGGTGGTAGATATCAGAATCTTAAAAATTGACTTTTCCACCACTGTACTTTGTCAGTATGTGAACATTATTTTTTTAAAAATCTTTTAACAGACTGGCTTGCATGCAAGTTGTTTAGTGCCTAGGGTGTTAAAGCAAAATGATTTGCTCAGGGACACACCGGTTGATTCAATGTTAGGATTCAAACCCGCACTTTCTCGGTCACGAGTCCATCCCACTAACCACTGACCGTGACCGCCCCCCCCCCCCCGCCTTTAAAGAGAAGAACTGCATATCTATTGACTTTGGCACAAAATCCTGTATGTCTCATGTAATTATTGCAAAATGCTATTTATGCAAATCAAGTAAAATAATTAAATTAAATGACAAAGATGGCTTAATTTGGATTCGTGGTTGATGAAGATCTTGGTATGTCTGGTCCAATCAGCCAACTAGACACATGCTGTGCATGACACATTTATAGCCCTATTTCCACCCTCAAGTTTGCGACAATGCAGCACACATATTTCATGTTCAGAGAACGAGACAAGCAGACCACTATTTGTAGTTGTATATCTTCAATTTTACTTAGATAACTAGAGCAAGTAAACGAAACACTAACACTAATTTATTGGAAAAAATGTTAGCTTAAAATAAATAAATAAATAAATAAATAAATAAGTGGTTCCACTGAGCCTACCTGAACGTATGTCGATGTGCATTAAGCGTAATATATAATCATTGAAAAAAATTTATAAATTTATGGTCACATGCTTGTTTTGCTGAAAAAGTACTGTCTTAGTGCAGAGCGGTAATATATGTTTCAAATTATCATGCTAAATTACAAAATTCTTCCGAGGAAAAATGGTTGAGGTATTCACTCGCACTCCACGGTAAATACTATTTTTAAGTAGGACTAACCTCACGATTTCCCCCACCCCTTGCGTATTTAAACAAACTAACTCCTGTGACGGTGAAATTTAAAATGCAATGATTACAATATTTATGAAAAATATCCCCAATGATTTGTCTTGTGTAGCTTCCAAACAGGTCTCTTTCAGGACAAATGCTTGTTAAGTCCTTAATTTATTACGGTTATGACAATGAAAAGTTCCGTGAAAATTGTACTGACTGACTGAGTTATACATGACATTTGCATAATCACGTCTGATTAAAAAAAAGAACAACCCCCCCCCCCAACTATTTGGCAGCATGCCAAACTGTAATTGGCAGCCACAAAAGTCCGACAGTGCTGCATATTAACGAGTCATAATACACACTTGAGTTCTGATTGGTGAACAATGACGCAATTTTTGCTACAGTTCATTGCGCATTATAAATTAAGGTTTGGCCAGACGTAACAATACTTTTTGGAGCAGTGCTGGTTTCTTATAAGTTTTTGTGAATGAACTAGGTTTATAACATTAGATATTCGTATTCTTATTTTGGATTTACTTGTGTACAACGAGATATGTACACTACTTCTTTTCGCACGTGAAGACGATCCGTTTCATCTTCAACAATTTAAATATTGTAAACCTTTCTGTTTCTTGGAGATCTAAATGTGCATGTGGATTCTGACTTGCCTGGGAATCATAAAGTCAAAGGTCATGATACGGGAACTTGTCGCCACCTTTCCTACCTTTTGCAGCTGGAGAGCTCTGCGATTAGGATAATGCATGCTCGGCAATGATGAAAATTTACGATCGTCTGTTTTTGGGGTCGCATTGTTACAGTGGTGAAATTTCAGATTGGAGTATTTCGATGGAGTATATATAGAAGGGCAACTGAGAAGACAAAAGGTAAGTTTGATTTTATTCGTCCGAATTGATCAGATGTAATCATGGTTGCTGAAGCTGAATAAATGAAAGGTGTCCTGTCTTTGACGGGGCTCTAGATGAGTGATTCATTTATCCTTACTATCCCATTTGTTTTGGTAGCAGACATGTATTGATCTCCATTACGATATTGGGTATGAGTGGTTCCTATAAATTTATTGGTATGTTTTTCGTTCATAATACCTTTCTGTTTAATTTAGTCCAGATACCGGCTTCTTTTCATGACACGCTTTGTGCACGCGCCGTTTGACCTAAGGTACAGGTTATTTTTGATTAGGACAATGACTGCCCGTTAGTGTAACTGTTGACATATCAGCCGTATCTAAAGTTCTTTTCCGGGAATTCTTTTCCCGGAATGCTGAATATTTATTGGATCCTATTGATTCTTTTTGCAAACACTGTCGAACAGGAATATTTCAAAAGAAAATAAATTACTCACCAGAAACAATATACATCAGTGCACAACAACGTCTGGTCATTCGTTGATGATCGGATGTAATTTAACTGTGAATATAAGGACTCTGGGAAACTTTTTTTAAATTTAAAAAACAGTAAGTTATCAGGCAAGTCTTGAAAAGATTAGAGGGTGGCAGTTCTTTTTCATTGTTGATGCAAATGAATTACTGTATGATACAATGCATGTCTGTATTATTGACTTTAACTTGACATTTGCTAAATGAATAATATTAATTATGGTGATGATGATGATGATGATTATTATTATTATTATTATTATTATTATTATTATTATTATTGTTATTATTATTAAGTAACTGAATGCAAAGTCAGGTTTCAAACTTTTTTCCTACAATTTATTGCATTATTGTCATATGTAATTACTACTTGACTGGTATGACAATTCAGTACAAGTTTATTGAATAAACAAATAAAATCAAGGAGACAATTATAATATTACATTGGTATGGTTTAATTTAAAATTATTACATATATACAGTGCTGATTTCAGAGTCTTTACAGCATTAATGATAGTAGCATGTTGCCCAGGGCTCTATTCCATACAGCCCTGTGTAGTGCAATACTGTATTCCCACTGGAGCAATTATACCCTCTCCAAAGTCAACATTGACTGGGTTCTCACCATTATCACTTTACTGGTATAAATTGGTTGTCTCCTTATGTTCATCTACCCAACTGTTTAATATTGATTCTGATTCCATCCTGTAATGTAGGGTTCTGTATCCTAATACATTTGTCAGGGTATGAGTCTTAGTATGTATAAATAAAGCTGCAGATTGGTTTTAGCCAGCCATACAATTGTATATGTTATTTCTCCTCTTGCTTGGAAAAACAAGACATGATCACTTTATTGTTAGACTCTCGGTCACACCACTCATTGGAAAAATATAAAAATAGTCATTAGACTAAATCCAAGCTCCTCATGAGTTGTGATTTTTATGAGATTGTACAGAAATATTGTTGATAATTTTGAGGTATGGGCTACAACAGGCTTGATGCCTGGTTCTGATGGGGGGGGGGTGCATTTGGTTTACTTAGGTCTTGATAACTTCATCTTGTCTTACAAGTGTCTAATTTTGTCATCATAGAATTTCTCAAATGAATTTCAGAAATCTTGGGAATGCATTCAACATGTTATTGATCATAAATATTTTGGTTTGGAAGAATTTTCTTCACTATTAAAGACAAAGGTCTAAAAGGATTAAAACTTAAAAAGTCGAGTCACCTACTTGAATGAGTCAGATAGTGATTTTTGATTGGTTGAATGCCAGGGATGGTGTCATGTTGAAATTACCAATTGGTTTATATGGTATAAAACATTCAGAGCTAGTAATATAAAATTTTACTTGACCAGGAAGATTTTTAACCTATCCAGTAGTAGAGAATCTGTTAAAGCAGGCATGTAAAAGCCTGATCCTACCTGCAACCTGGTTTTATCCACTTGTACGATCCGGCTGTAAAATCACTTAACTGGTCAGTGCCCTGGAGGAAGTTGCATATGCCTGTATTAAAGTTGCATGATTAATTTGTCAGTTCTTTTGATAGATCAAAGATCAATTATTGATCAGTTAATTTATCCAAATGCTGGCATGTCAGAATGAGCAGTACATGTATCTCTAAATAGCTTTGAATCTGAAACAGGGGAATAGTTATTAACCTGATTTTTGACCAAAAATCATTCACAGAAAATCATAATTGAGTAATAGACTTATTCCATAGTGTCTGTGAACATGCCAAGACTCCTTAAAGAGAACTTGTGAAGTTTCATATGCGTGCGTGTGTGTGTGGGGGGCCATGCATACATTGTTATTTAAGAACAGTTACACATTGCAGTCTACTAGATGTATGAAATGATAATGAAGACTTGGTTAGTTTTCATTAGAGTTTATTGGTGGCTTATCATTGTGTGCACCCAAGGGCTACAGGCTGAGAAGATAAATGTTTTATTGCCAGATTTTATGAAAACAATAAACCCCTTTCTAAAGTAGTATTCATCTTTTTTGTGATTTACACTGACACAGTGTATTAACCCATCTAGTTACACTATGGTTCAGTTATCTGAAGTGTCACTTTATTAATGAAGCAAACAAGTTTTCTACCTCATCTCATAATCTTGCAATCTTGTAATGTTCATTTACTTAGCTTCCTGAAAATTCATGTTTTGTATTTTTGCTTGGTCAACGCATGTGAGAATGCTTGCCAGTAGCTTCTTGTAGAGTTTTGGTTGTTCCTGGTGGTTTTCCTGCGTTCTTCCTGCCCCAAATAAACTGGCCATCATGTATAGGGAACATCAGGGATTCCCTGTATGACGTCACAACTAATCGTTGGCAGAGTTTTGGTTGGCAGAACCATCATGGCGACGAAGGAAGATGATCTATATATCAGCTTAAGCCATTGAATAGGGAGTGCTAATTGTATACCCGATACTGATGTTGGGTATATAATTTAGGTCATTAAGACTGTCACTTTCCTTATATACATACATATATATATATATATATATATAGAATGATGTTCTGTTACATTAACTAATTTTATATATATATATATATATATATATATATATATATTAAAAATAACATGGCTTTTACAGTTTTGGTTTCAAGCAGTTTGGTATTCCATTGGTATACTATTGGCATATCAAATTGTGATCTGTTAATGTCTAATAATACGCATATATAAACATTGGAACTGCGTTCTGTTAATTCTAGGCCTATAGATTAATGATGCAGTTACACTCATTAATCATTAGAGAGAATAAATTATCCCCGTTTTCTAAATGAATTTAACAGGATACACAGTTTCATCGCAATACTTTCTGCTTTCCGTTCAAAGGGCAAATATGTGTATTAGCATGTGGTATAAATAAAATATTTGCGCAGTATGAATGCTGCATCAGTGATATGCCACTCACATAAATATTCATCAAACGGAAACTTGGCTAACCTCGTTTCCTTAGCATGTAATAGCTGTGGACAATTATCCGTTTCTCGTCATCATCATCATCATCATAAACCCATGATGCAGAATAAGGAGAAGGTGATGCACGTTGTTGTCAGGTTTTATCATTGAACTTTACATTTCCTTTGTTGATAAAAGATTATGTGCATAAACAGCTGGAGAGAGAATTGTTTAATGTTGTTTTACTCATTATCAACGACAAAACGATACAACTTATCGTGGTTCCATCTTGGAAACTTTTTTTTAATGTGGGTGGGTGTATTGGTTTTGAAGTGCTTTAACTGCATGTCTTTGTATAAAGACCTATCCTGATAAATGATTACTGCAATAAATTTCACTGTTAAACAGTGATATATATATATATATATATATATATATATATATATATATATATATATATATATATATATTCTGGTAAAAAAGTGTATTCAGTTGAATGTGGAGTAAGCCTATGGTCTTTCTGCCACCAGACTAGGGAACCCCCCAACGTGATCATGCCCTATGACGTCACGGCGATGTTCCCAATAGCCTTTCATGTGCTGAAAGTTGGTATGAAACCAACAAAACCACAAAAACATTGTTAAAACTACAAAAGAATAATGTATTGTAATTCTGTTTGCTGCTTGTTTTGTGTACTCATTTATTGATCTGTTTAACCTTCATTTATTCTTATGTTAATTCTTGCACCCACTTGTCTGCTCCTACATCTGTTTATCTAATTGATTATTGATTCCTTTCTTTATTAATTCATTTTCTGCCAAGAAAAAATGTGCTTCTAGTCAGCCAACTGTCCCAGTTTCTCACTGCCGACCCTAACACTTTCTTCCCCCTTGGGAAAAAAAAAATAATAATAAAAAAATAAGAAATCACTCACAATCACATTAAATATATAAAATGTTAGAACAAAAATTGACCTGCCTACCCTAATTTTAAAACCACTGCAATAGGAAACACGTTTTTTATGGTGGGGGCCTTGGCTGACTGGCGAAATTGCAAATTGAAGTAATAAGATCATTAATAGAAGCCTAAAAATAATTAGACAAAATAAATCACGAGAGCAGTGTTTTCCCAGAATGCATAATTACAAGAATCCTTCCTAAATTTAATGAATCCACCATTTAAAAATGAGTGAGTATGGAAAATCACACAGTAGATTCGCAGAGAGTTTAACAGAACAAGTAACATTTCATTAATATTAACAATGCTATTTGACTTCTAGATCAGTTTCCATAATGAAGTATTTAGTAAGTGACTATGTACACTGAGTATCAAGGCACTTTTGTTGATTAGCTAGTTATTGAAAGTGTTGTAACTACCATTGGCAAGGTTGTACCATGGTAGACATTTGGTATTGTACCAACAGCAGATGGTAAGGTTTTACTGTGGCGGACAAAAAAAGTTGTACCAGCTGCCAATGGTGAGGTTTTACTCTGGCAGACAAAAATGTTGTACCAACTGTCCATTGGTGAGGTTTTACTGTGGCAGACAAAAATGTTGTACCGACTGCCTGATGGTGAGGTTTTATTGTGGCAGACAAAAATGTTGTACCAACTGCCTATGGTGAGTTTTTAATGTGGCAGACAAAAACATTGTACCAACTGGCTGTGGTGAGGTTGTACCATGACAGTCATTTGGTGGTAATGCTGCTGCTGTTACATGCAGTTCAGTATAGTGTCCTTGTCATAACACATCATTGCTGCAGCTGTGCTGATAATAAAGATAAACAACTTACAAGTTTTCTTTATGTGTTAAAAGTTATTTGTCACACATGTATGTTTGTTGAAACATGTTAGGCAAATAAAAGAGAAAGATGTGGTTCTGGTTACATTAAAAAGAATTAGGAAAGGTAGGTCAGTACAAACTTTTTTTTGTTTAGATGGATTTAAATGAAGCATAATTCGTGTCCTGAATTTAACTTCAATCATAGTTACGGTTCTTTGTTAATTATTTTTCTTCCAAAGTTTTTGTCAATTTTTTTTCCCACAAAAAGAAAATAAAATAGGGTTGGTCAGTTCACCAGAACCACAGATACCTTTTTATTTGGCCTTGCAGTAAATGTAGTTTATCAGGAACCTTTGAGGGACAGATTTTGTCCAGATAATTAATGTTTCCCATATAATTTGTAAAAGGCATGGTAATCATCTGCTCCAGAGGGCACTTTCAGTACTTGATGCATTTTGAAGGTCAGCCTTGCTTTTATCACACTGTAGCATTCATCTAATAATAATAATAATAATAATAATAAGAAGAAGAAGAAGAAGAAGAAGAAGAGTTGTTTGTTATTATTATTATTATTATTATTATTATTATTATTATTAAAAACTCATTGATTAAATTTAAAGCTGTAAATATAAGAAGTCAAGTCATTCATTTGATTATGAATTATACTTTCATGTTATAGGAATAGAAAATGTTCATTAAATGGTTTACATGTTCATGTAGTTTGACAGATGAAAATGTATACACATAAAATATAAACACTGCCTAATCACTTCATATAGTTATAGCTTCTCTGATAAATGGGCAATAATTGGAAAATCATTTAAAATTGTTTAAAATAAAGAAATTTGATAAGACCAAGTCATAATCCACAAAGAGTATACAAGTTGGAAAAGATAATCACTTTAATCACTTCGATTTGCTGACACGCAAAATGCTGTTCACACTGCTGTACACAGTGGAAATAAACAGAGACCTCCTGATGCATCATTACAGGGTGTTAATTTATCCACTTCTTGCAACTCTTTGGTTGTAAACTAAGTAACTAAGTAACAAAAAAAACAAAACCAATAAGTTTAATAAAATTCAAAAAATAATTTATTTCTTTATAACACTGTTATGACTCTATGGTCTTAAACTAGGTGATAGAAAAAGCAAAACCAACAAGTTAATGAAATATGACCAGGTACTTGTTATTTGCATTGCTGGTCATTTGACTAAAAGAAAAATCTTGCAATCTGCATCTCCAAGACAACAGAGGTCCAGTTGTCATGTGTTGTCAGCAATAAACCCCTTTCCACTATTGTTATATAAAATTTTTTTTTAACAATCTTAAATAAAAGTCACATAATATTTGTAAAAAGAAGTAATACATACTTAAGTCTCAACATATTTATTCCTAGAACAAGGACCAGAAACCTTTTGCAGCACCTTGGAGAAAACTAGATTCATCAAGCAGAGAGTACAAGTGTCAGCATGATAGTCATGTGATACCAAAAAAAACATCACTGACAAGTACTCTATACTTCAGGAATCTGGCTTTCTCCAGGTGGCAGCAAAAATTTCAATTTTTCGATATCCGATTGTCTCTTATCCCATACCCCAAAATGAATGTCAAAATATTTAAAATGGGGTGGAAAGGTCAGAGGAAACTTGGACCACATTTTCCTATTCCACTACTGTCACTGTTAGTCACCAACATAATTATTAGAGTTCACTTATAGTTAAGATGTTTACATGCACCACATCAAAATGTTTGATTTTAGTGACTTGGTTCAAGTGAAAGATTCAACTTCAGCATGGCTTATAAGATCACATGACTAACAGAAAGTGGCAAAATCCAAGCCAAGCAAGTCCCCAGGCTTACAAACATGTTGCTATTAATTTGTTTTGAACAAAAAGAAATAAAAACTTGGATTAATATCTATGAATCAGAAATATGGGTGCTTTAATTTTCATTGCTTTGCCGCCAGCAATTAGTTACACACAACAGCACTAGGAGAGTCGGCTTATCCCATTGATGGCTTCAGGCATTGTTTTGACAGCAGCTGGGTGCGGTGAAGCTGGCTGTAGGTTGACTTGTTAAGGGGGCAGGGCCAGTTTTTATGTACAAATTTAATGCCGCAATCAGCGACCTAGTATAAAAAAAAATCATAAAAAATCAAATACACAAACGAGGTCAAAAAGGTCCATATTTTTGGATACCTATATTATCCACTTGACCAGAGAAGTCAATGGCAGTTCATAGCAGAAGAAGTTTGTACACCCCAACCCAAAATTTATACCCGCAGTTTTCATGTCCGAAGGTCATTTTTGACACCATGTGATGCTCACAGTGCAAAAACAAGCCATTTTCCTTGATGACATTTCTGCAAAACAGTGTGTACTAAACAGGCTGGTGCAATTGAAAATGTTGCATTCCAAGCCGTTTTTGAGATATTCTACTTGCCCCAAACCTATGTGTTTGCTGCTATGGGAGGTTAGCTCTTCTTCCTAGCCGACTGTTGGTATTTCACTATGAACTGTCACGACCCTGTAGTTAAATTACATATGTGTTAAAATTTAAATTCT
>JAECUM010010548.1:0-74747 GCA_016617855.1 Megalonaias nervosa
TTTTGTCTCCGTTAACTTTACATTGTCAGAATCGTGCAATATTTTACGATATTGCACACCTTCGTATTGCACTCACGTGCACGACACGTGTGCCCAATAGTGTATTAGGAACTGCTTTGTAAACGAATGTACACTCATGTAGTAGACACTTTTCGTTTTGGTTGATTAAATTTGTTTCTGAATGAACTAAAGCAGATGTTTCGTGGACCTCCACATACCAGCTGCTTTGCCACATAGCGCGTTAACTTTCTTGATACAACGTTTCGGATTTAGGCTAGTGATAGACGCCAGACAGGTTATAAAATAACAAATAACATGCAAGTGACAAGGCATAAACTGTCTTCTTTAACTGGTAATAAGAATTGCAAAAAATATACTTACTGTTTTAAACCCTGAATTTCCTCAAAATTTACTTTCTTAGTTCTGCATGTCGGAAATACATGAGCCATGTCATGGGTTCTAAAGCTTGATTACACATTTCGAAATTGCACTGTATTCTATATATTCCAAATGCAATTACATCCTCCTTACTGCGCTCAAAATGAAATAAACATTATATTCCATAGTGTCTTTTTGATAATTACAATTGAAAGACTTCATATTTTTCCCAATTGTGATTTAAAATATTCAATGACAGAACAGAAAAACACTTGTAGATGTTAATAAGATGCTCCCTCGCTGCTGAAATCAGATGTACTTCATGTAGAATTGACACAGATAAATTCAGTCATTATCACGACATTTAGCAGAATCTACAAAACTACAAAAATCTATTAATTCCAGATCAACTAGAAAAGTTGCTGCAATGCGCATACATTCACAATATGAACCTAAATTTCAATTTTAAGTAGACCAATTTTCTTTTGAAAGTGATGTCTAGCGCTATCAAGTTCAAATTTATCTGGGCGGAGTTATATGCGCATTGATAATGTTATTGATGTGTACTAATGAATCTGCGCTTGTGTATTTAGTAAGGGATATAACATAAATTTAGTTACTTTGTTTCTTGTAGTGTATTTTTGTTTATATAATTAAGCCTTAGTAGAATAAGAAAATGAGCATATAATTAAAAAGGTTGCTGTATTTGTATGTGAAAATATGAACTCGTTTTGTCGGATGGATATACTGCACTCCCAAGGTGTACATTATATCCATCCACAAAACTCGCTCATATTTTCCCATACAAATGCAGTAACCTATAAATACTGTGAAAATTCGCCAAAGCAATATACAATAATTTATATCATGTTGCAGAAAGAAGTGACGGATTCTTTTCTTGCACCAAACTAAATCACTTTACAGGATACGTGCTTTAATGTACACGACATGCGATATTAATTAAGTCATCAGTCTCTTTCTAGTATATATTATTTCAGGAAAGTTTATAAAAATGTGAAATAGCCAGACCCATGTCAACACTGACTGCATTCGAATATCTTTAAAAATTCAAAAGCCAATTTCTCATTTTTTTATGATACTGAACAATCTTCTCAATTGTAAATTCCGCTGACAATCTGACCGCACAGTGGTTGTAATTCTGATTTCTCGTGCGAGCATGATCTATAAGCAAAGAATATATACTGTTCCCCAGCAGAATGTTTTTATAAGCAACTGAAACGTCTGCAAGAACCTTAACAAACCTAAAGTGTTTGTAAAAGGAGATACCGCTAATCAAAATGTATCATGCATTATAAATTTCGTGAATCTATATTTTGCGGGGTTAGTTTTTACTGTATCAGAAAAAGAGATCATATTCCTCTTCAGCAAGTCAAATCTATATGCTAGAGTCCTACAAACATGATATAACCCAAAGCAACGCTCTGAGCGTGGAATGCGAAAATAAAACACAACAAAAGTATTAAACGACAAATGATAAATTGGAAGATATTTGGTACTAACATAAGTAAATTACAGTGATTTACCTATGATGCCAAAGAACGCTAAATGATTTCTGCGCAATACATGACCAGTCCAAATATTGCATATTCATGAGCAGACAATAAACTTCGCCGTTAATAACAGTGCTTAGGTACATCATTTACTATGCGAATTGGTCAGTAGAAAAAGTCATAAACATGTATGCTTCGTCAATTACTGTCAACACTGAAGGCAGCCTTTCTTAAACATTGAAAGTCAACGCTGAAGATGAACATTTTTTGTTGCTTTCAGAGATAAATATTTGACAGGTACATAGCAGAATCACTTAAGATAACAAAAATTCTTTCTTCTTCTTATATTGTGTTATTTCTTTTCAACCTGATACCAATTCATTCATAATATATATTCATAACTGTAATATTTTATGTCTGCTAGATGTAATTAATACACGCGTTCGTGGATAATCCCTTTAAAAAACAACATTATATTAAAAAATCAAAACATTTTGAGTACATATTCATGCTCAATTGTTATTTTTTTTAAATGTTGCTATAGATTGTATCAATGCTGAAAGTAAAGATACGATATCATATTCCGGAAGAAATCATTTAATCCTTCAAGATGTATCAGCTGACAACAGCGAGGGGAGCGTGTCCTTATGTACACATACTTTATATGCCATATCCTAATCAACACCAGTCAGCAAGTGTAGATAGTAATATAGATTTTTAAGTACACTGAGGACCAAGCGTTGAAAAGCAAGCTCCTACGGATCCTAATATAATCATATACCAAATGCGGTTATTAAATCGAACACGGAAACACTTCAATTAAAATAAGAAAGCGGTTAAAACGGACCAATGTCGGTCAACGATTTTTCTTTTCACCGTGTTTCATAAATAGACGTTGATGTATGCTATGCTCTTTCCTCCGAGCAGCCTCTGATGATTTGTTCTTTACGGACAAATGGATTTCATTCTTCTGTTTGTCACCGTTGGCCTAGTGGTTAGAGCGTTCGCATCGGATGCGGGAAGTCGCTGGTTCGAATTCAGGCCGAGTCATACCAAAGATTTATAAAAATGGTACAAGCAGCTGCCTCGCGTGGCGCTCAGCATTAAAAAGTTAGTGTTATGACTGGTCGTTCTGGTGTCAGTATAATGTGTCTGGGTGGAAAATGATGTGAAATGCCTGCGACATGATGCCCCAGTGCTAGACATCACTAGGAACTGCCACACTGTAGACATCTTAGCGATATGACTAAACAAGTTGTTAAAATCCCCAAAGCACACAAACACAAACACACTCTTCTGTTTGTCAGAAGTCAGAAAATGTGCCTCTCTGTTTTTCTCGGTTTCTCTTCAATGCTATGCTGACCACTTTTCATGCTGTTGATTTTTTTTTTTTTTGTTATTTCAGTTTATTTGTTTCTCTTCCTATTATCCTACACCTTTTCCTCCTCCTCCCGTTTCTCATTCTTCTCCTTCGGAGTATATTAGCTGCTTTTTATCATTTCATTCAAGAGACTGTGCATTTCTTACCTTTCCTCAAGTAGATTCACCCTTTGTGTTAAAAATAACAAAATCGAAGAAAAAGCACATATAATATTGTAAATACAACATTTATCTAATTTTGTTTAGAATATGCTGTAGACTTGTTTAAAACTCCAAATGAGCTAGCTGTCGGCAAAATCGGCTGACTCTTGGAATAAAATTCATTCCATGCATAATTTTAAAAAATTAATCGACTTGTCATATCCCACAGATAAAAAATAGGTACATTTTTTCTGCTATAACAATACAATTTATTGATTTCCCTAATTTCAATAGCAATATAATGTACTAAATTAGCATGCCTAATGTCACAACGATCATATTCCTTACTGTCATACTTTGATTATTAAATGGAAACATTCTGATTGGAAAACAATGAAATATTGCCACCTCTTTCTGTTGCTAAACTGTTCGCTGATTTGAGCATATAGGAATAGTCATGATACTATCCGGAAAACTGTGTTGCACAGATGCATTATAGTTATGATACAGTACCAAAGAGAGCACACATTCCACTGAGGTAACAGAGCGACATCCTCTATAAATTTCTTTCATTTTACATAATTACATATAAACTTGATAAAATTAATTTTCTTCTGTGAATTGTAACTATTTTGTTTATGTGTTATTTCTAATATATTTCGTGTGTTCTAATGGGTTACTGCTTTTCTGAAATGCTTCAACGTTTGGTTGCGTTGGGGTGAGACGCCGTTGGGATTCTTCGGCATAAATGATTTTATATATATATATATATATATATATATATATATATATATATATATATATATATATATATATATATATACATATTATTTCTGGGTTCATTCGTTATTTCATTGTTTAATATATGTGGTGCTATGTATAATATTTTTCTTAGGCTGTTCTTGAGATACTATTCAGACGAGCGTTTTGAATGCTTGGTGTCTGTGACTCATGTAGCTTCTATCCTCTTCGGATATGTCAATAGCTTCGTATCCTGTGTTGTCTTGTAATAGACTAGGATAACTTTGCAATTTGTTGATTTCCAGACTATTATCAAATTATTTGGGCAGGGCCTCTTTCGCTGTGTTCACTTTGGCAAGTATAAATTGAAGTTTCAGACAAAGGTGTCGTTATTCGATATGATTTACCTCGCTGCCTTGATCTTGAGTGAAACCAAATTCTTACAAAGCATATCCTCCTGCATTATTGTCGACCGAAATTCCGTGGAAATTGTAATCTTTTTATTGTCCTGTGTTTGGGGTAAAATCTCAATTGATTGTTCAAAGCAAAGTTACGGTACGCTACGTCTGACCGTATCCGGTTACTTATATCTTGGGCTGGTTGATATGTTGGATCTCTAATGGACTTTGAACAATTAGTTGTTCAAATATAGATCCTCATGGATGAAAGCCATAGCAATGGGCAATACTGCATTTAAGAAATTTAGTGGCCAAAGTTTATATGCTGAAGTTAGCACATTTCATCTATTTCACTGACAAAATCTACTACTGCTACTACTACAATCACTACTGCTGCTACTACTACTGCTATTACTACTACTACAACCGCTACTACTACTTGGATTATTGAAACAATGGGGAAGATATGTCAACAATATTTATTAGCTTGTGTAAACGGATATGTCTATCTGATAATGATCATTCATTGGTTTCATTGGATATATTTGAAATGCACATTGGAATCTATTAAAGTGGGACATAAAGCAAAGCAGATATAGGTGTGGGCGAGGAAATGAAATTGGTCCTAAAACGCATGAGATACCTGCGTTCGTTTTCAGCTGTGAAAAACATGGGCACAGCAGACGATATGGTGTGGAATACTGCTGTGCGCCGTTGTCGGTTGAACGGTGGGTCGGTTATAACTGTATGAAATTATAGGCATTATGTACTAGTCCGCAATAATTAAATATGGATTGCGACTCCGTGAAGTTTGAGTGACTGTTGAGAATTCATACGATGTCGTTATGAATGTTACTAGGCAATCTGATTACCCTGACATTAATCCTATTATATTCCTTTTAATTAGATTTGAATACCTTATAACCGTTGTGCATATTACGAAGGAATCAAATTCATGTTCTTTGAAGGAATATTGTATGACAATAGGGGGCTGACAGTGCATTATATCATGTAATAAAGTGGATTTTATGATACCTTTCGCTATCACGCCCCATCGTGTAATAAATCTTACTTGCCTTTAGATTGACATTCTTTCTCAGAAGCTCTAAATATCTGCTTACCCTTACATCTGTATAATTAGTGACCTTACTGAACATTTTCCTTCAAAAGTGTTATCAGCACTGTAAGAGATGAAATTGAATAAAGTCACAATACCTGCTGTTATAATGCGAACTTTATTATAATATGTTTTATTATTGGTTGCCTTTGTAGCACCTTTGTAGTAGTTATTACAATTTTCCAACTTTTTTCCAATATGACTTTATATAAAGCAAGATAAACGTCTTGGAATGGAATGACATAATTTTAATTTGTATCCTGCTAATGAGTGCATGATCAGTTACAATACATTATGAACACGCACACAATAAATGATTCAAACTATTTGGAAGAAAAGGTTAAAAACTCGATCTAAATGAAAAAAAAAATTATGATAGATTGACCGTGTTTAGCGAGAATATCCTGATTTGCAACAACTGTATTCACCGCCTTTATCTGTATGGATTTAAATTCGCCTCAATCAATCTAGGTTACTGAATAAATTTTTTTAAAGTCATCAACATTGTACAGTATATCTAGTACAGGCGAATAAAGAGAGAGATAGAGATGATGATTAAGGATTGCATCACATCATCCATTATTGCACACTGAATGGATAAAAAGGTCATGATATCTACTTCCCCGAAGAGTACTTTTCAAATTATAGGCGATGTTACCATTGAACATATTTAATGTGTCTATTACATCGTTACAAATGTTACATATATGTAACTTAATTACTTGTGTGTTAGTTTTATCTCATTTCGGAAAATTAACTTGACCCGATTAGATTCTAACAGTTACTTCAGCACTATTTTTAGCTCATGAATTTCGTAAACACTAAGCGGAAATGATTGGCTATTACCAATGTCATTTTTGGCCCACGTGTTAGCTGAGTTGTAAACAGCCTTTCTTTTTTAATTTATTTTCAGTGTGGGAATCTGATTCTTAGTTAGGGCTATTCTAGCTACGTGCTAAATGGCATTTTTTTATTGCGCTGTTCAAATTAGAAATCACGTAGCCTGGCACGTGAGCCACCATGTGATCTAAAATCGAGGCTTTAAACAGCCATTTTCTACTAGATCTAGTGAGTCGTATTTTAGACGTTGAGGGCTCAAGAGATTTTTATTGTTGTTGCCAATTTTCTTCTGAAGTTCGTCTATTTTTGGGGATTTAATAATTCATATTCGCTAGAAAACAAAACAAGTGCTTCATATTTATAAAAGTTCTTGGAGAAAGATATTCAGTGGAAATTTATTCTGGAATTCTAAACAGAACATTGTAAGTTCTGTTTCAACGAGGAATTGCTAACATTTGTACAACGACCTCATCTGACGTCATCGTCTCCATATTGAAATTTCATCGAGATTCGAACCTGGATTTAATTAGAACTGTTTAGTGAGAGGACTTATATTTTTCAATCCTAGGATTAAATTTTGGATTATATTCACAAACCGTAAGTCCTATTTACCAATTTTTACATTGTTTTCTAGGGAAATAAATTATTTTGTTAAAATATACAAAGCTTCTTTTCTTTTGTTACTTTTGTACGAGCCGACACGTAACAAGAGAAAATTGAGGTTTCTGATCCTTGGGATATTTGAATTTTGGCTAAAATATTTCAGAAAATTGTTTTTTGAAATTTAAATTCCCCTAGGGTTTATATCCCAAGTACAATTTTACAGTTTGTTTGAAATCTTTAGTGAAAATAACAGGCTTTCATTCACAATGTCATTAAAAGTGGAAACTTTTCTTTCTAGTCCTACTCAGGAGCAGTTGGATAGTCTGACAAAAGATGAGTTGCTTGAACTTGCCAGAAAATACGATCTTTCTGAAGCAAAATCTTCCTTAACGAAACAAGAAATTAAAAGTATTTTGATTCAATATTTGGTAGAGAAGAATGTTCTTGATAAAATTGTTTTGGCTTCGGTCAATAAGTCGGTATCAGACTCTGTCATAAAATTAAAGGAATTAAAAATGAAGTACAAGATGGAATTGGAGTTAAGGAAGCTCGAGCTTCAGAAAGTGGAAAGAGAGAAAGAGAAACAGTTGCAGTGTTTCAATTAAGAGAGAGAGAGAGAGAGAGAGAGAGAGAGAGAGAGAGAGAGAGAGAGAGAGGAGGGGGAGAAAGATAAACAATTACAATTTGAAAAAGAGGAGAGAGAGACAGATGTAATAACAATGAGGGAAGGATGAAAGGGAATTTCAAATTAGAATGAAAGAAATGGAGCTGGCAAGTGAAAAGCACGATCCCACTTCACTTACAAATTCAAGTTTTGACATTACAACAAATATCAGGTTAGTGCCCCCTTTAAGATAAAAAGAAGTAGAAAAATAGTTTCCTATTTTTGAAAAAGTTGCTGAAAGTTACAAATGGCCAAGGGAGTACTGGACTCTGTTATTACAATGTGTACTTACTGGTAGAGCTCGTAATATTTACATTTCACTGTCACTAGAGCAGAGAGCTGACTATGATGTTAAGGACTGTATTTTGAAGGGTTATGAGTTAGTCCCCGAGGCTTATCGGCGAAACTTCAGGAATTCTAGAAAATCCACTGACAAGAACTGTGTCAAATTTGCATGGGGAAAAGCACAACAATTTGATAGGTGGTGCTCCTCTACAAAGGTTAACAAAGATTACGAAAGTCTCAGACAACTCATGTTAGTTGAAGAGTTTAGGAACTGTGTCCACAGGGACATTAGGATGTGTCTTGACGAGCATGAGATCGAAACCTTGGAAAATGCTGCTCGTGCTTCTGATAACTATTCCTTAACTCATAAACTTCCTGTTGTAGGCAAATCATTCACTCAGCAGTCTCCTGGCCGAAAGGTATTTCAGCCTAATACGACTCCTTCTAAAACTCAGTCTGGCACACCTTCTAAAAATCAAGCTTCTGATAAACTTGATTCAAAATCCTTCTCTATTCCTACGTGTACCTATTGCAAGGAAAAAGGACATGTCATTTCTGATTGCTTCAAACTGAAATATAGGCATCAGAATCAAGATAGACCTATCCCAAATGCTCTTATTTCTAAGAGGTCAAGGTCACGGTCATGTATTGAAAGCAATACATTTGTTGGGTCTAATAAACCCCAGTCTGATTTTATTATGGAGAATTATGAACCATTCATATCGAAGGGTTCTATATCACTCTTGGGTGATTTGGCCAATCCTGTCCCTATTAAAATTTTAAGGGATACAGGAGCTTCTCAGAGTCTTTTATTATGAGGTACTTTGCGTTTTTCTGAGAAGTCCTGTTCTAATGAGAGTGTTCTCATTCAGGGAGTAGAGTGCGGCTTTGTTAATGTTCCTCTCCATTCTGTAAATTTGTCATCAGACTTAATTTCAGGACAGTCGGTATAGTGTATACTTTACCCGTTGAGGGCATTCATTTGTTGCTAGGTAACGACCTTGCTGGAGACAAGGTTGTGGTTAATCCACTTGTAACTGACAAGCCTTCTTTGGATCAAAAAGTTGATCCTATTGAATAAGAATTCCCTGATTTGTACACAGCTTGTGCAGTTATTACAACTATGGCAAAGGAAGTTCTTGAGAATGATTTTGATAAGGAAAATATTCCTTTAGCTGACATATGTATTGGTCAGGCTTTTGATGAGGTCACTTTCACTCCTAATTTGGATCAATCAAAAGGTATTAATCACAGTGATCCTCTTTTAACTACTCATTCTCTTTGATCCAATCAGGGTAACAAACGACAATCACTTGTCGTCGAACAGAAAAAAGATCATGTGATCTCCTGTTTGTTTCAGAGGGACATTAGTGAAACTGAAGCCACTAATGTACCTGTCTGTTATTTCATTAAAATTGAAATTCTTATGAGAGAACGGAGACCTCCCGAGGTAACTGCTATTGACGAGTGGTCAGTGAACTATCAGATTGTAGTTCCAAAATCGTACAGACAGGAAATACTTAGTTTGGCCCATGAAACTCCTCTGGCTGGTAATTTAGGGATAAATAAAACTTATCACAAGATCTTGACTCACTTTTATTGGCCAAAAATAAAAAGTGATGTTAGTAAATTTTGTAGATCTCTTCATACTTGTGAAATGGTAGGAAACCCAATCAGAAGATAACTAAGATTCATCTGCAACCAATTCCTGCATTTGATGAACAATTTAGCAGAATTATGGTAGATTGTTTTGGTCCCTTACCTAAGACCAAGTCAGTCAACCAATATTTGTTGATCATTATGTGTGCATCAACAAGATTCCCAGAGGCAATTCCTTTGAGGACTATTAAAACCAAAACCATAGTAAACGCTTTGATAAAGTTTTGTACTCAATTTGGCCTTCCTAAATCTGTCCAATCGGGTCAAAGGTCAAATTTTATGTCTGGAATATTCCAGCTTGTTATGCTTGAATTTGGCACCCAGCAATTCAAGTCAAAAGTGAAATGTATGGTTTCACAGAATTTTAACTGAGAGTTCTTTTGAGTCTTGTGATAGAGTTCATTCTCTCTTGCTCATTCTTCAAAGTTTTCTTCAAATTAGATTTTAGGGCCCTTACAAAGTTAAGAAGAAAATGAATGTGTTAAATTATAATAATGGTACTCTGATCTAAACAAATTAATGGAGTACTAGTATATTGAAAGAGAGAGCCAAATAAATCATGCAATTAATTTAGTTGTACCTGTCCCACCAATTGGGGATTTAAGTGAAGAAATTCAATCGGACACTGTTGATCTTGAAGCAACCAATCTTCGGAATTCGGAAACTATGAAAAATCTGGACCAGAAACTTTTACATTTGCAACAACAAGAAAGGAATGATCTTAAAGAGTTATTATTCGAATATGAGCACTTGTTTCCAGATATTCTTACAAGGAAAAATAAAAATTTTCATGACGTTGAAATTGTAGATAAAAAACCTGTGAAACAACACCCATACAGGATGACCCCTCTGAAACAGGAATACTTGAAAAAGGAAATTCAGTATTTGCTGGAGAACGATTTCATAAAGCCCAGTAAAAGTGATTCACCATGTATACTTGTTCCGAAACTGGATAAAACTTTCCGTATGTGCACTGATTATAGGAAGGTGAACAGTGTGACAAAAACAGATTCATTTATATTACCAAGAATCGATGACTGTATTGATAAAATTGGAAATGCCAAGTACGTCACCAAATTTGACCTTCTGAAAGGATTTTGGCAAATTCCACTAACGGAAAGGGCAAAAAATTTCGGCATTTGTGTCTCCAGATGGACTCTATCAATATAAAGTATTGCCGTTCGGGATGAAGGGTTCACCAAGTACATTTCAACGTTTAATGAATATAATTTCTTCTGGTCTAGATAATTGTGATGGTTACATCGATGATGTCATCATCTACAACGACACCTGGAAAAACATCTAGTCACGGTTAGGAAATTCTTTGACAGACTCACTGATGCAAATTTGACAATCAATTTATCTAAAAGTGAGTTTTCCCGTTCTGGTGTAACTATTCTAGAACATATTGTGGGACATGGTTAAATTAAACCTATAGATACTAAGGTCAAGGCTATCTCTGACTTCCCTGTGCCTGTCAGTAAAAAGCAACTGATGCTATTTTTGGGTATGGCCGGATACTATCGGGAGTTTTGTTCCAATTTTTCTAATATTGCTGAACCCCTGACAAACTTGTTGAGTAAGAAAAACAAGTTTCTTTGGACTGAAAAATGTCAGGAGGCGTTTGATAGGTCAAAGCCATACTCAAAAGTGCGCCGGTTCTTACAGCTCCAATTTTCAGTCAATGTTTTAAATTATCTGTTGATGCAAGAGATGTTGGGGTTGGAGCAGTATTGATTCAAGAAGATAGAAATGGTGTTGATCACCCAGTGTGCTATTTCTCTAAGAAATTAAATAAGCACCAAAGAAATTACTCAACAGTCGAGAAGGAATGTTTGGCTTTAATATTGGCATTGCAGCATTTTGAAGTTTACATTAGTTCAGCTCCTTCTCCGGTTGTTATGTTTAGTGATCACAACCCCATTACTTTCATCGACATCATGAAAAATAAAAATCAAAGATTATTAGGGTGGAGATTGTTTTTGCAAGAATATAATCTTGACATCAGGCACATCAAAGGAAAAGACAATTTGATTGCAGACGCACTTTCCCGTGTATAGAAATATTATTTCATATACACTTTGTAAAATTCATAAAACATTTTTATGTAAATTTATTTTACCTCATGTATAATTTACACATGGTAAAAAGAAAGCTTTATTACATAAATCTTTCTTTTTCTTTATGGGGTTAGTGTTACGTATATGTAATTTAACTACTTGTGTGTTAGTTTTAAATTCTTTTTTATTTTACTTTTGTTTCATTGGATTTGAATCTCTTTTCGGAAAATTAACATGACCCAATTAGATTCTAACAGTTACTTCAGCACTATTGTTAGCTCATAGATTTCGTAAACACTAGGCGGAAATGATTGGCTATTACCAAGGTCATTTTCGGCCCACTTGTTAGCTGAGTTGTAAACATCCTTTCTTTTTTAATTGATTTTTAGTGTGGGAATCTGATTCTTAGTTAGGGCTATTCTAACTACATGCTAAATGGCATTTTTTTTATTGCGCTGTTCAAATTAGAAATCACATAGCCTGTCACGTGAGCCACCATGTGATCTAAAATCGAGGCTTAAAACAGTCATTTTCTACTAGATCTAGTGAGTCGTGTTACGTGTAGGCTCGTACAATAATAACAAGAGAAAAGAGTGATGTCAACAAGCTTTGTATATTTTAACAAAATAATTTATTTCCTTAGAAAACAATGTAAAAATCGGAAATAGGACTTCCGGTTTGTGAATATAATCCAAAATTTAATCCTAAGATTGAAAAATACAAGTCCTATCGCTAAATAGTTCTAACTGAATGCAGGTTCGAATCTCGACGACGTTCCAATATGGAAGGCGATGACGTCAGATGTGCATTGTAAGATTTTAAATTTCCAAATTCAATAAACTGTACTCATGGTAACCATGTAAAGACTACGCGTCTGACGTTCCACTCGAGGAAGCAGCAGGTTTCATTACGGACTTATTTGACTCACTGCTAGAGGGACTCAAGCGTCAGTGCCAAGTCAAAGATCGAGTTCGTTTGAGCCTATGTATGTATCAAGACAGTTTGAACACTTCTGTATGTCTCGGGTTTAGTAGACCTGCAGAATTAACTTCTTCCAAACTACTGAGGGCTATTGAAGACGTGCAGACGATGAGAAAAAAAATTAACATAGCTAATGGAAAAGTGACCCTTCATATGTCATAGGTTGTATCTCCATTGGAAGAAGACAATGACCGTCATTGATTTGCTTATCGATAAGTGTACCTAGCACGATGGATATACCAACAGATCTACAGATGAAAGGTAGTGAGTGATGGGACACAACTACGTAGGGACAAAAGTGGTAAATGACCAGATTTAAACATCGTGTGTGACGGATAAAAAGAGAAGCACGAACTTTGTCCTATTTGATCGTTTGTTTCTTGTTTTAGGTTTTTCTTAAAAATGAACATTAATTGTAGTATGAAAACTGTAATCCTTGCATGAAATGTATATATGTTGTATATGTTTCTGAGGGCATGAACTTTAATTTTTAAAGTAGATTTCTAGAACCAAACAATAGATAACTTGTGAATAGGTTCGTTCCATGTCCAAATTTGTATGTATTAAATAGATAGCGCTTAGACCAAGGCACAGGCTATAGACCCCATGTATATATTTGAATAAATGTTTTGTAACCGTACAATAGACTTTTCTTTTTGGAGTCTCTATTCGTTCTGTGATTCTTCTTTGGAAGATCTCTGTCCTCTTTCCTGTGTGTTTCCATCCTCTTTATTTGGATGTTTATTTGTTTGTTTCTGTATGTCTATGTTTGAGGATACTGCTGAACAGTCATGATTCATGTTGAGGGTACTACTGAACAAACTAAAGCCACAGGCTGAAAAGATCATTGCCGAGGAACAGGCAGGTTCCTGAGCAGGGCGCAGCACAACAGAGCAGATCTTCAACCTCAGGATATTGTGTAAGTAGTACCTCCAACACCAGCAAGATCTGTACCACGTCTTTGTGGATTTCAAGAAGGCATTTGACAGGGTATGGCATGCAGCCTTGTGGGCGACCATGAAACTGTACAGCATCAATGCCAACCTCATCACAGTAATAGAGCACCTGTATGACAAGGCCACCAGTGCAGTATACTTCAACGGCAGCATAGGGGACTGGTTCAGAACGACAGTCGGAGTCAGACAAGGCTGTCTGCTCTCTCCCGCACTATTCAACATCTTTCTGGAGAGAATCATGGCTGACGCGCTTGAAAAGAATGAAAGGACAGCCAGCATCGGAGGCAGAACAGTCACCAACTTACGTTTTGCCGACGACATTTATGGACTAGTAGTAAATAAGCAAGAAATAGCTAGCTTAGTAGAAAGCCTCGACAAAACCTCTACAGCTTATGGCATGGAAATCAGTACATAGAAGACCAAACTGATGACCAACAACACCAAAGGCATCAGTACTGATATCAGGGTCCAAGGTACGAAGGTAGAAACAGTCAACAGCTTCAAGTATTTAGGGGCAATTGTAACAGATGAAGGATCGAAGCCTGAAGTACTCTCCAGGATTGCGCAGACAAGAGCAGCTCTGACAAAACTGAAGCCCATCTGGAGCGACAAGAACATCGCACTCAGTTCAAAGGTAAGACTGATGCACTCACTGGTGATCTCCATATTTCTCCATGCCTGTGAATCATGGACCATAACAGCTGACTTAGAGTAAAGGTTACAGGCCACAGAGATGAGATGCTTCCGAAAGATCCTCGGTGTCTCACACAAAGACCGTGTCACCAATTAAGAAATACGGCAAAGGATCAGACAAGCCATTGGGCCTCACGAAGACTTCCTGACGACAGTGAAAAAACGTAAACTGCAGTGGTATGGGCATGTCTCACGATCATCAGGACTTGCCAAGACAATCCTGCAAGGAACTGTACAAGGAAGAAGAAAGAGAGGCAGGCAGAGAAAGAGGTGAGAAGACAACATTCGAGGGTGGACAGGCTTGACATTGAGCGATTAACTGAGAAAGACGGAAATTTGAGAGGAATGGAGGAAGCTGGTTGTTCGGTCTTGTGCGGTGCCCCAATGGTCTACGAGACTACGGGACTGATGATGATGTTGATATTGATGATGTTTGTCCCTATCAAGCCTTTGTCCCTTTAAATACAATTCACCTTATAAATAGTTTTGACCCTATAAACCCCATGACGTCACCAATGTTAAATTCCCATTGACCCCCGCAGGAGACATTCCCATGTTAAATAGCTATTGACCCTATAGTGAAAAGCACCTCTTTTAACATAAGGTACCATAGACCCACAGTTGCCCCCATATACTACTTACGCCTATTCAAAGTGTGCGAGAGAGAAGATTCAGACGAAGGCTATTACATACATAGGGTATAAGCAGTTTGAAGGTGGAAAGTAAAACACATCCCACTTCAACAGTGACCTGATTTATCAGCAATATGTGGAAATAGCATTTTTAAATATAATTATAAACGTTTTCAACTTCAAAGAGGAAGTATTACCTCAGTTATCAATTTTGCATAATAAAAAAGTCTGCAGTTATTGGAAAACATTTTTTTATAAAGTGCATGGAAACAGATATTAATGACTTTGGACTAAAATTATAATGCCGAGGTGAAGAGAAACAAACACCTGTTATAAAATTGTTTGACAAAACACTTGTTCTACTACAATAGTATAGTGTTCATAATGAAATAAAATCTCACCATATTCATGAAGCGAAAAGTAAATGCAATTTAGTTGAAATTGGATTATTCCTTAAGAACTTTGGTGAAGCAATGCTTTCCAGTTCAGGTTATTTTACTATATTGTTCTCCAAACGTCTATAAATAACCGCATCATGTAAATAGTGTGTGTGTATTTTGGATTTTTAACGTAGCTTTAATAAATTTCTGTCATCGCTACGATGTCTGCAGTTAGAAGTTTATAGTGATGTCTAGCGCGGGGAACATGATGCCGCAGACATGTAGCATTATGTACCACCCAGTCACATTATCCTGATACCAGGCCGACCAGTCCTAACACTAACCTCTTAATGCTGAGCACCAAGCGAGGCAGCTGTTAGTACAATTTATATAAGTCTTTGCTATGAGTCGGCCGAAGATAGAACCAGCGACCTCCCACATCTGAAGCGGACGTTCCAACCACTAGGCCACCGGAACAGTAATGCAAATGGTACAAATGGTATTAACCTGTTATTTCTCAATGGAACCATTCTGCACTTTATTTTTAACTAGGGTTCTCTAGTTTTGTACAGCCTCCTTCAGCTGTAGGAATGAGGGTCTTGGAGAAGTGGAAGCAATGCTCATGTGTACCAGCCACAGCAACATATTTTGTTTAGTATGTCTAGTTCTTAGGACTCCTAAGATTTTCTAAAGATGAGGTATTCAAGAAAAGTTAATCCTGGAATACGATTTTGACCATGAAAGTATGGTGGAATGCAACACATCTTTTAATAATCTTGTTTTAAATACTGGCATGACAAGTTTCATTGTTTAATCTCAAAAGGCTTTAAACTTGGAATGAGACTTCATGTTGAAGATAGTGCCCCCATTGCAAAAGGTCACACCTTAATCTCTAATGGTTTAAATGCACAGGGCATCTGGTATTTTGCTCTTAAAACATTTTCTCCACTTTCTGGACTTTCTAAACATTAACATTCTTATGTCAGATTTAATGAAGTATTGTGGGACAATTAAAAGACGCACCAGCTTAAAACAGTAATGGCACAGAAAAAGGTATGTTGCTGTTTGTCATCAATTGTTATTTCCTCGCAGCCCATTCTGAGCTAGTTGATGCCGATCTCATCGAAACTCCAAGATGAGAAAAACAGGGCTGGGTCATTGCCCTTTGGTTCATGTACAAACTTGATTTATAAAGTTCCTTCAGTTTCGTTTCAACAGCTACAGCTTTCTTCCTTAGCCAGAGGAGCTTTGAAATTCAGCAATGCTTCCCTGTTTTATACTCGTTACAATGTACTACAATATCATGGCAACATGCAAAACACACGGCAAAAGCAAACATTTAGTAAGTAAAATAAGACAGTTAGAAAAACTAGTATTATTCCTTTTTTTAGTTGCACCAGACCAATACAATATTAAAAATTGCCTAGTAAGAAATGGCTTTAAATTTGTGGTGACTACAGGAATCCACTAATGCATATGATAGTGAGTAAAAGGTTTAGGTCCCTTTGAATGTTAATGGCTGACGATCTGAAATAATGTATACAGTTTGATGTTAAATACAACTGTTGATATAGTATGCTAATCCAATTTAAGCCTACCCCTAAGCAACTATAATGTGTCCTTTATTAATTGCACACAGCGACTTATATTGCAAAACGTGCCACCTTAATTTAAGTTTTAATCCATACAACAACACCTCCAATATGCAAAGCATAGCTGGTTTAGGGCACGAAAGAGCTCAGGACAAAAGCTATCATACTATGTGTCGTACTTTTAACAAATATGATTGTAAAATATGAAAACAAAACGTATTGTGTTTGATAAACAAGTGCAGTTATATTCATTTCACTTCTGAGTCATTCTGATGTCAAACAAGCAGCTTATGATTTGGCATCCTTTCAGAAGTGCTTAAAGAGTTCTTGATTTGATAAACTGTTAAAGATAAAAATATAATATGTATAACAATCACGCAAAAGCATACACACTGCATATGTTAGCAAATAACGATGAATTAAATAATTTCGTAAACCAAGATATAACTCAAACTGAACGCTTCCAAAGTTTGCAGGTGTAATCCTTAATTGGACATATGTCTGAACTTAATTCCTATTATGAGCTGAAGGAAAATGCTGTGTTAAAATTTAAATATAAAATGTATTTATTCGATGTTTGCATATATAATATTAATGTTTTACAGATTGGGATATTCACGAGTACCTTGCATGGTATGAGTTCTCTTATGGTAACTTTAGATTCATGGGTTACACAAATATGTTAATTATTACAGAACCTTGAATATCAGCTCCAACAGAGACAAATGTGTAGCGCAAAATACAAGCGTACTGCGAAATGATTCGAAAGTATGCGGCGAATCTGTAATGTTGTGTATACAAATTGATGACAATTGAAGTAAAACCTTCTGTCCAATTAAATGGCTTTCATAAATCTATAATATATTTTGAGAAACGTAAATGTCATACTAAAATCAGCTATACGAAAATAACAAGACAAACATTCATATGTATTCAATGCACATTTCATTTTCTAAATGACCAAACTTTTGTCTTTTGCTGGAACAATAGCTTTCGTTGATGGAAACTGCTGTAACAAGGGTTATTATAATAATATAAACAATTAAGTGAAATGAACACGATTACAAAATAAATTGAAAAAGTGAAATGTCCAACTATTTTAGTTCACAACTAAATAAAAGAGAACAATATTAGGGCAATTTAACGACAATAAAAGCAATAAAATAAAAGTCTTTCTGACTCTCAAATATGCTTAAAGATACAAAGAAACTGCCATTAATTTTGCCAAGTCTTTTAATGATAACGACAGATGCTTTTCTTGAAATAAGAAAGTGAGCTGACATTAGTGGAGATCTTCACATACTGAGGCAAATAATTAAAAAATATGCGCAAACTTAGTTTACCAGTACCAGTGCTTGCATGTATGTCGTGCCGGTGTGTGAGGATGATAAGCGAATATTCTTGGAAGGTATTATACTTTTAGTTCTCATGCACTATCAGCTTTTGGTAAACAGTTGATTCCCCTCGATTGGAACCGAGCAGCAAATGCATTGTACCTTGTAACTCTCCTGTTGTTCTGCAATATCTAAGACTGCTAGGGAATTGTGTGAGTTTTACATGGCATAAACTTCTGTAACAACCTGCATGCAATCGTTTAGAAAAAATAAACAGTATATAAGATTGACGAACGTTAGTATGGTGCTTTATGTATGAGGAATTATTTGTAAATTGCCCTTTTGGGCAATATAGTAATTTCATGGTTATGAGAATAAAAAAACTCTTGAGGCTGCCACTGAAACTAGGACCATACATTTTAAGTTCCAGACTGCCATGCCAATGCATAATAAGAATTTGCAACAAACTAATCAACACATTCCATAAGAAGACATGAAAGCTACTCTCTCTGTGAACAAGGTGATTGGTAACCTGATAGAGAAAGAAAACGGTTTCGTAATGATTTCAAAGAATCCATATGCACAGGTTTTGATTTTAAATTATCTGTTAATTGAAACAATATTCATACATATTTTATGTGATGCTGATTTTCTGGAGACATCTAAATTTAGTGTAATACGTTGTTTTCTGCAATTACGGCAAATGAAGGTAACTCTTACCTCGCCCCAGATAAAGTGTTGATTGAATTTATTTATCTAAGCATTTGAAATTGAAATAGTTATTTCTGAAATATTTGAGTAATCAAAGAAAAGTCCTTAAAAGCATTAGCAACGATTATTTGATGTTTGTTTTATATATTCTAAAATGTCTGAGATTTAGGATATAAAGAAAAGTATTGTAGAATTTGGTCTGATATTTCTATGTCAGGATGTTACACACATGAACAATGACAATATATATCATAACGAGTACCTCAGAGGCATCACTGAGCGCTTGCCACTACCGTTAAATCAATCCACCAATGGCAATGAATTCCCGTTGGGAATCTGCCTTATGCCTTTCTTTTTTCTCCTCCTCTTCTGGTCGTTGTTTAAAAACAGTATTTGACTAGTGCGGTCTCCATTTGTTTCTATAGTAGAATTATTGTGGCTTCTCATTTATTATCATTATCACCAGCAAAACTTACCGTGACATTCTCTGGTGCGAAATGGTCACCTGGTGCGAAATGATCACTGGTGTTCTCGCAAAAATCTTATTAAATTTCCGCGGCTTGCAGAATCTGGTTGAGATAGCTAGCGAAGATAGTGTGAAGACATTTGTTGTTCGGTTTGTCATCATTTTTGTTTCAAAAGAAGGAGGTAATCATGTTCCCATTCTGAAAATGATATTAACTTGCTTCAACTTATGGTTGTATTCTCTGCGGATGGATCGAGATGCATACAATAAATTATCTCCGTTTTCTTCGGTGCCAGATAGATAATATATAGTTGTTTGAAACATTTATTCTATATTTTCATAATTATTGTATGATGAATCATTCAGAAATAAAAACAAGATTTGATTTTATTTTTGGAAAATGAAACAAGATATGCGGAGAAATTCATGTCAGATAAGATATTAATCATGATAAATGACATATATTTGTTAATAAACAGGTGGATGACGTGACGTAATAATATAGACCTGCATGAATTATTCCATTCGCCAATGCATTCTTAAGTCAGTTTTATAGTGGGAGGAATGACAAATACCAAACTTGACTCAAGATTTAGTCTTTTTTTTTTCTTGTTCATTCTCTGTATTTTGAAATGTTGTGACCTATTAGCATTAGGATTAATCATGTGCCTGCATCTCAACAGGCTTCTTCTTCTGAATTGAATATTCAGGGCCCAAGTGTCATTGATGTCCAAAGCAGATTTTAAAAATTTGAAAGTCCTTGATCCACCCATGGACTCAAAGGAATAAGTGCTAACCTTATATAAATAAATTTAAACTATTTACATATGATACACACGCCAAGACAACACTGTAGTTATTAGTTTCATAGTATATTTGTAACTGTTAAAATAGAGAAAACATGTATGTATTATTTGTATTTATTTTGTTGAGATAGTATAATTTTTTGGCTGGGTGGGGGTCTGGAAGTTTCTTTCAAACCATGATAATTATGTTTCCTCATTACCTCAAGGTAATATATTCTTTTCAAATACTTGAGTGGATGTAATAGGTTTTTTGTCGTTATAGATCAGAGAAATAACAATTTTCAAGATCTTTTTTTCCCAGCAAACATTATATAGTCAAAATATGTTATCTTTCTAATACCTTTATTTATATTAATTTATTCACCACTGTTTAAAACATTAGGTTTGCTGTTTCAGCTTTATTAAGTCGAACCAAGGTTTATAAAACATATGCTGCGCCACATGGATAAATTAATGACCCATTTGTGTAGTATCTGCTATCAGGGACGATCTTGTTCAATGTAAAACATAAGCAAAGTCAAAATCATAAGCCATTATCTACCACCGCATTACAGACTGGTCGATCTATATCAGTGTTTGCATGCAAGTGACTACGAGAAATGCAGACCAACATTTTTAACTACAAATATTCACCAGTAACTTCAATGTTCACTTACCCTCTAACTGTTTGTACATCTCAACCGATTTAAACATGACGAGTATCAAGGATATAAAAATACATAAAGTTCTTTCAGTCATAAATTTATAATTTCTAACTTAATTGTCGCCAAAGGCTGTCTAACACCAAACGGGAGTTTCTTTACTAGCACGACCTTACATTTGCTTAGTGGAGTCTATTTTTTGCAAACAACATGAGCGGTTTTGTTCATTGTCTGAATTATTTCGTAAATTTCTGTAACTTTGGACGTTCCGTCCCTGTGAATTCATGTACATAAGAGTTACACCACTTGCCCTTTTCTCTGTTGAATAATTTTGAGAAATATTCAAGTTGGACATGGCAGACGACACTTTTATTTTTGCCCTGTATGCATCACTGAAAATAGCATTTTCGGGGAACCGGAAAAGGACTTGTTGTGTGCCCTGAATACCCACATTATGAATTGATGCTATTAGTTTTTAAAATCGGGGGTGGGGGTGGGGATACAAATTACATGGAGAGTAGGCATATACTATCTCTCAACGGATCCAACTAACCTTGGGCTCTCTATGCAACAAAACAAATGTCATATTATTTGTCACATTTTATCAGTTTTAAATAACTTCAATCGTTTAAATTTAAAACGTAGTAAATGCAAATTAATATTTCATAAAGTGTAGAATTTATTGAAATATAAATTCACGTTAATTAATACCTTTTGTTTGTAATTATATGCTGATAAACTTCACAATTGAAACTGTGCTTGATACGGTTTTCATTGTACAAAAATAACACTTTCCATGCTGATATGGGTATAGCATAATATGGGAACAATGTCATCAAAGTAATAAACCCAGATCTAAATCAGAGGTGGGTTTTTATCTGTCGCGCTATGATTATACTCAGCACGAAAGACACACACGCACGCAAATAAACGGAAACACATCTTTTGACGTAACATTTATACCTGAAAATGTACACCTTTATTTATAACCCGCAACAAAATATCTAATGTGACTTTTAACAAGGTAGATACAAATAGAATGATGAAGTCATGCTGACAGGATCCCATCCTTCATACATATACATTTCATCAGGCCACAGGAGTGCGCTTTCTTTTATCTTTCATATCCGTAACCTCGTTGTATTAAGTGTACTGCGGTGGGAGTTAATGTTTACCTGGAAGACATCTACTTTATTTAATGTGAGAGTTAAATTTAATTTACAGTGTCATTGTTATTGAAAGGAACTCACGTGATATTTTTTTATTACATCTATTATATATAACCCTGTTTAAGTAGCGGTAACGTATATACATGTTTGTGCTTGTTTATATGTATGTGTCTGTTTGTTTGTGTATATGTTGTTTGCTATGTATTGCTACATGTGTGTTTGTGTATATTTACCGCTCGAATAATAAAGGCTAATCATGAATTGTCGCTCATGTGATCAGAATTTAAATGTCGAGATACATTAGGCAAACTTTATTGTGACTAAAATGGTTGCGCTTCCTTGAAACCATGTGGCTACTTTTGTGGGCCTAGACCTCCTATATCGTGCATGCACTCAATAAATGCAACAAAATGCATGCACCCAATACATGCACCCAATGCATGTACTCAGTAAATGCACCCAATACATGTACCCAATAAATACACCCAATTCATGAACCCAATAAATGTACCCAGTGCATGTACTCAACAAATGCACCCAAATCATGTACCAAATAAATACACACATAGCATGCACGCAATAAATGCACCCAATACATGCACCCAATAATTTTCTCCTTTTAGTACAAAAGAAAGAACAAAACGCAAAGAAAACATCACCTCAAAAACTGCCCCCCCCCCGTTCCCGGCATTACACAAAGAAGGAACATACATGTATCATTTGTACAATTACTAGTTTAAACTGTAGATATATGATTCACATATAACACATTTAGCTACTATTTGGCATATAAATTATTCATTGTCACATCAACATGGGTCAACTATTGACTTTTGTTTTGGTCAAGAAATGACCAGAAAGATATAAGATGGGTAACAAAATAAACTTCGCCATCATGTTTGTGTCTAAATCAAAGTTAGAAGAAGGACTTTTTCAATTAAACCCTGACGAATCATCCATCTCGTTACGCCTTCGCTTCAGATTTAAATTTAACTGATGATGTTGATGCTAATAATTACTGTACAAATTCGGACTCCCAGGCTATGTCCCATTCCAGCTTCTAAAATCCAAAATGCAGGTTTTGATTATGTGCATGCTGAAGGTAAGGTAATACAAAAGCAAACATTTGTTTCGTATCAGGAACGCATTATTTCCACCATAACATGCAATTTAATCAATAGAAAATTTAGCACCGACTCATTTTCACATATTGATATTCATACTTTTCCGTGGCTTATGGTGACATATATAAAGATATTAAAAGACGTTTAATTATTCTATGAAAGTCATACTAATTTATGCGTTATGGAATCCAATTGAGGTGTTTTTAACATTAACATTGTCCAATACGTGTTCACCACTTCTTGCGACGTCAATTACTGTACGATAACTTGCTAATATATAGTACGTCATATACGCTATCCAAAAGGTACGGGGATTAGGCCAATGGTAGTAAAAACGTGTACTGGAAAAAGCAGCTCTTACCTCACAACCTGCCTCTACGCATTGAATGTATACTTTTGTAGAGGTACGGTGTGCACATGGAAATTCATCCAATTTAATTGTAATTAATTTCGGTGCCGGCGAGCCCAACTAATCGGTGCATGAGTAATGAGATACGCTGCGGCGACCCAAATACAAAAGAACAACAATACTCAAAAGAACGATCAGGATCAGGTATGACGTCATTGCTCATCTTTTCTCAAAGGAAGATGCAGATTAATAGCAATATGTCATGAATATTTGTGTGTTATTCTAAAAATGACGTGAGGCATGTACACCTCCCATAGTTATTTCACAGTATGTAGCCAGTGAATACCAATAGCCGGCTAGGAAGGAAAGCTATCACCCACAGCAGTAGACAAGCGCGTTCAAGGCAAGTGGAATATCTCAAAAACTACGTGGATGACAACTATTTGTAATTGTATCAGGGTATTAAGTAAAGGTAAGGGACATACGTTTGCACTGTGTGCATACAATTCTTATTGTATAAAACTTCCATGGACTGTTCAGGTCAAGTGAACGATATTCTTATGTTTTACTTTATTGTACCTATCCAAATATATGGACCTTTATGACCTCACTTGTCTATTTTACTTTTTATTTATTTTTATATTAGGCAAGTGCATGCGGCATTCTAATGTTTGCATAAAACTGTCCTTGCACCCTAAATGTATACTAAAACTGTCTGCTTAGACCTCTCGATCTCTCTCTCTCTCTCTCTCTCTCTCTCTCTCTCTCTCTCTCTCTCTCGTACAGACGCTCTGCCTGTCGGTCCTAACAGCCATCAACTCTAAAACAGATATCATTGGAGGCAGCACTTTGGGCAGTGCATTACAAACATACAAGTCTCTGTCTTCTGTATCGGAAACACATTGAAAGGAAACCCATCGACAAACTTTTACATTTCAATATATTTCAACTCTTATGCTGCCTTCTTTATTTGAAACGCTATAGAAACATTACACGTTAGGGTTTGCCGCACCTTTGCTTTGTACGCATGATCCTCAGTGTACTTCACAAAATAAAATTCCTAAGCTAGCTGAAGTGTATCAACTAGGATACAGTCAATACGGCATATGTTTATAAGCAAGTTCTTCACGACAGTGTCAGATGATCCGTCTTCTTTGAGGCATAAACAGGTAAGACCACGTCATTTTTATGCATTTACAGAACTGGCAACCGGACGAATAATGCAGTATCAATATTCCATCAAAAAGTGTAATTTTGAATGCTATGATTTTCAAGAAAGGAACACCCACGGGTGCTTTTTGTATAGAAAGGAGTCAAAAACGTGAGAGCTTTGCACATTTTGTAACATGAATTGTTATTAGATTCTAAAGAGATCCTGACTAAATAGTTCTCTGTCTTTCACCTAAAATGTATTCTGACGTAATTCAGTTGTATATATTTCGTGTACTTTTTCTGTCAAATTGACCTAAATATGTCAACTATAACATATACATTTCAGTGCCTAAGAAATGCATGTTTTTGTTTTAGAGTGTATTGAAAAATAAGACAGGATTATAACTTTTTTCCACTACTTTCCCCTGATATATTATATACGTTAGTGTTCTGATAATGGAAAAATGAAGTTTGTGTGCAAGAAGTACATTGTCATTTAGCGTATTACGCATGTACGGTAGTGTTATAAGTTAATGATTTACCTACAGTGGCACACCAAAGGTTAGAATGAAATGCGGTAAAATATAACTACACATGTAATGAAACTGACATTTTTAATTGAAACATGTAAAAGCTGTTAAGCAATGGTCGATAACTTTTTTTCCTTCAAGTCGCTTAAGTCACCATGCTGTTATACCTACACTAAAGATAAACAAGGAATATATATTCCAAACTGTTAATCAAGCTTTAATAATCACATATTTGACGCTATAGATGTGCGTTGGTATGTTCCAAAAGTATTTGATTTATTTTGTTTTTAGTCTGAAAAATGTCTGCCAGAAAAAGTCCAAGACATGCTGGACTGTTGGCGCATAAGCTTTCCGACAGCGCCTTGTTCACAGATCTCGCCGCTCAAGCGTGTAAAGTTAAGGTAAAAGCAAAAGTTGAACCTCTTTCTGAATATCTTTGGAAGTCAACAAAAGCCCAACAACAAAACGCACTAAAGTCCAAATTTATCCAGGGACTCCAAAATGGTACACTTGATCCAACTGATTTTGGTAAGTAATATAGTTATGCCTCGTCATTTGCCACGTTTAGATACTGTTTTATGTGCATTGTGTATATTGTCCACGTTTGGGCACTGTTTTGTATGCATTGTGTATATTTGCCACATTTAGACACTTTTTGTGTCCATTGTGTACATTGTCCACGCTACGTTTGCCGTTTTGCGATGTATGGATATTCTTCTTTAGGGACTTGTGTTCATATTTGATTTTTAAGAATAAAAGAAACTCATTCTGTCGTTCCGGTTTCATAAATTGTATAATGCATGTCACGTTTTCCTAAGTGACCTTCTCCTTTAACAAATACTTTCCTGTTGAACATGTAGAACATGTAGCTCAGTCTGGTAAGAGAAGTACAAACTGCAGCTACCGAGGGGTAGGAAGCTAATGGAATTTATAAGTAACTGCTTTGCACTCTATGGAATAAAAGCAAATATTGACTTTTAAAGATTTAAACATATACGACTGTATTCAATGTAGCGATCTGGTTCTTTTTCACACGTTTATTTTCAAGTTGCATAAAGCTGTGGCGATAGTACATTACGATTTTAACTCTTGGTTTTCTGAGTAGTTAAAACTGCCGACCTGAGGGAAAGCTAAATCGCCAACCAAGAATGGAGCACTTTGCATCTCAACATTTGCTTCCCCCAGGATCGAACGTACCAACAATTAGATTTTTCTCCTAAAAACTATTCAAATATAACTTAGAACTGAATAAACCCATCTGAATGCATTCCGTCCCTTATTTGATAGGCGGATACATGGTCCAAGATTCTGTGTATTGCTACCTCAGCAAAGAATCCATCGATACAGCAGCGGAGAAAGCAAAGGATCCGGGCTTGAAGGATTTTCTGGAGAAACGATCAGAATCATACAAGAAGTAAGAAAGTTTCAATAAACCCTAAAAACATTTAAATAAAGGCAACATCAAACATAGGAACATACAGTGTAATAGGAGTACCAAAACTGAACGGTATGCTCACAAGGAAACTGTATTTGTTTTCTTGTTGAATGAAAACGACCTGATAAATACGATTACTTTCATTTCTCTGCTAAAACAACATCTGATGGCACTAGTTATCTGAGCCAGCAAAAGCAAGGCTTATTTGCTCACTAAACTGAATAGTAAAATAAAAGATATACAGCTATGCAAGGTTGCTCAAGTTTTCTAATTTTGTTGCCGATTTTGTGAAAAGAACAAACACGAGAGTCTTTACTTCGATTTGTATAACGTTTAAGCTTTAATACACTACAGAAACACGTTGCATATAGAATACCAAAGATGACGCACCTTTCTACCATTCACTAGATACACACACCAACAAATAAACACGCAGGCTCCCACACACACAAACGCACGTATGAACAGACATTATGTATTGAAAGATTCTGAACTTTTCTATCATAACAGATTACATATTAAGAAGATTAAAGCTGGACATTTATCTCGAACAAGGAATATCTTTAGAAAGAGTTTTTTTGCTATGTGTGTGTTTAAGTGTGAATGAGGGATAGACAAGGCATTGTTCCGAGACAAATATATATTTCAAAATATGGCTGTTTTCCAGGTATTATGAAGAGCTGTTCACAACCTGGCATATAAGAGACCCTACAGGTATAGACCTGAGTAAAGCATGCGCTGATTATGCCTCCCTGGAAAAGGAAGTTGCCGAAAAGATGACGTCTTTATACCTCATTGTGGCATTGATACCATGCTCAAAACTTTGGCCCTGGCTTGGAAAGAAAATATCGAATCCGCCAGTAAGTATTTTCTGTAACATGGGCGACTGAGATTAAGGAAGTGTAATAGCAATAGTTATAGATATAAATGATTTTTTTTTTATCTGCTCCCTTCTACTCAAAACTGATGAAAAACAACTGATGTAACTGAGAAACAGAGTTGTCGCAAGTAGCTGATTGATTGATTGATTTTACATTTACGGAGCATTAGCACTGTAAGGCTATATAGCACAATAGAAAAAAGTTATTTACATTTGATAAAATGTTTATTATCGACCAGCGATAATAAAATCAAACAGTTAAAATCAAAACGATGAGGTGGTGAAGTAATATATAAAGGTAGTTAAGTAGCATCAGTGGTGTTATTGGTGGTCGTGGTATTCGTAATTAGGGTAGATAGTAGTATCAGTGGTGTTACTGTTGGTAGTGGTATTGGTAATTAAGGTAGATAGCAGCATCTATCGTGATCGTGATCTGGTGAATCAAATGGTTGTAATGGTAATGGTATGTAACGTACTAAATATGGAGGAGGCAGTGAAGAAAATATCACACACACACATACACACACACACACACACACACACACACACACACATATATATATATATATATATATATATATATATATATATATATATATATATATATATATATATTTATCTATCTATCTATCTATCTATCTATCTATCTAAAATGTAACAAATAATTTATTTCCCTAGAAAACCAAGGTAAAAATGAGAAAAAGGACATACGGTTTTACGAATCAAATCCAAAATTAATCCAAGAATTAAAAAATGAAGTCCTATTATAAAAAGTCCTAAATGAATCTGAGTTTGAGTCCCGATGAAATCTAAAATAGAAGTTGATGACGTCTGTTGTAACCTGGGACGTGCTGTTGTGTCTACAGTTCCTTGTTAAATCACAGAAAATATTATTCCGGTTTTGAATTCCGTATAAATTTCAATAAATGTCTTTATCCAAGAATTTCGTAGGAGGACTTATATATTTCCAGGGAAAATAATCAATAATTCCATAAAATAAAATTTCAACTCAAGCTGGTCACAACAAAACACCTTTAATTGTCAATGGTTTAGAGCCTGAATTAACACATTCTACAAAGAAAACAGTCATACAGATTTGCGGATGAGGGTTACATGGTCATCCTTCCAGAACAAAATAGAAGCTTTTTACATGCCTAACATCATGTACTCCCAGTATGTCCTTAACTGAAATCAATGGTTCTTACTCTGGGAAAGAATAATAAAAGAAGTTTTTAAAAAGGTTGTTTACATGAACTGCCACTGTTTCTGAATCAAGGTCAGAAAATAGATACAGTGTTTCTATATTATAACAGTCAGGTCAAAAAGAACTGAACTGAATTTCTGAAAAATGTCAAATCCAGTAAACAAAGTTACCTTATAATAGCATGTAATGGAATAAAAATTTTAAACTAACAAACAAATTATTAAATTAAACACACACACACACACACACACACACACACACACACACACACACACATATGTATATAACAGTAGGCCAATATTGACTTTTATAACGGCCAGCTGGCAGTATTAAGGTGGACTAAGACTGGCTACCGTAGGTGGCATATGTCTACGGTTTGCCATATAGAGCCACATGATGTTAGATATACGGCAATGTTTTGTCGTCTAAAGGGTGCATTAAGAATTCCATAATCAAGAAAAATACATTAAAATTTTACAAGGAAAATGGGTGAATCCGGTTCCAGATTTTCGTTGCCATTTAGATCAAACTGATTTCAAAATAATAAGAATTAATTTATAGATTGTATATTGATATTTCTTCTCAGGCTTCTTATCAAAGTGACACTATAAATCGCAAAGGGTAAATTCTTTGACTTAAATCCATAGTTCTTAGGACTATTGCTTAGTTCAACGTATCGTAATAATAATTGTCGTGTAAGTAGAAACCAGGCCAACATATCTAACCTCGACGGAATCTCTATTGTGAATTCTTCGAAATCTACAAACACTAGTAATACCATCAAACCAATCTGAAATAAAAATGAATAATTGCTCAATCTTATCGTCGGTTCAGAAACTATGCACAAGTGCTAAGATTGTAAACCAAATAAAACAGTAGAAGAAGCTCTGCTTTAACGCTTGCTTACGTTCAAGCCGATGAATGGGCTAGAAAATCATCAATTAGAAAGGAACTTCGTACAGTTTCAGGGATTATCAACACTCCCATTTATATCAACCATCTGTAGCAAACATCCCAAATTGAATCCTTTTAGTAAAGCTTTATATTTTTAAAAAAATAATATATTATACCTTGATATATTATTGACGAATGTTCAATATTTCATCAGAACTCAAATTATATCATAACAAATTATGGTGTGCATAATACTTACAATCATAAAACAAATATTTTATAAATAATTAATCATAGTATATTGAGAATTAATTTTAAAATGCCCATTCATTTTTAAAGAATTAGCAAACGTATTTGTTATGATATTAGTTTATACTTTCACTAGTTAAGTTATTCTGTAAATTAGAATAATATAAAAATATTCTTAACTAATTGTAAACGGGGACATAGTTAAAAAAAAAAGTTTGATTAATGAATGTCGCATAGAGTTTTGGAATTTAGACCTTTTGATACATCGTATTAAGACGGTGAATCCAATAGGTTTTCTTTATCAGACGTTCCATCTGAGAATCAATAGTAATAATACGAAATTAATTCTCAATATATTATGATTAATTATTTATAAAATTTATTATTATTATTATTATTATTATTATTATTATTATTATTTCAGAAAAAATTCGGTGTTTATGAAAGTTGGGTTAACTCCAACCTCGATCCCAACTACGACGGTTACAAGAAATTGGATAAAATTGTAGATGATGCGTTCCTCGTCGGAGCCATAGATAAGGAGGAAGCTTTCCGTGTGTATAATGGATGCATGACTGGGGAGGCAAACTTTTTCAACTCTGTCTAATTATTTAAAAATGTTAGCTTCTTAAGGTACATGCTAATGCAATATTTCAACAAACAACAAGTTTAAAAATACAAAACATAGATCTGTATATAATTGTCAAGACCAAAATCTATGTATTGACAGTTGTATTACATATAATAATGCATTTGATTCGAACGTCAATAATATAGTAATTTATTGCATCTATTTATTACAAAATGGACAATAATCAAATTCAGTCACATTAATTAGACGAATTGTTACTGCGACTGAATACTTATCGAATGGCGACCACTTTCCCCCCCAAAAATAGATTTTTGAAGTCTTGTGAGTTTTTTCTAAAATTAAACTTTTATGAAAATGCGAACATTATTATTTTGCGGCATACACTTTTACTAATCCGATTTATTTCCCTTGAACTGTTAATTCATACATTATAGTATTTGCCTGTGCTATCCCTTTAACACTGTATAACTTAAATTCAAAATTCCTAATACGGACAATTGGAACTCCTCTATTGTTACTTCTGTAAGAATGGACAACGATTTATTGTTTCGATTCTGTATCTAAACCTTGATTGATATGTATTTCTTGTACAAAAACAATGCAATAATGCTTCTTTCTAATAAAGTGGAAACCATCTTGCATATTTTTGTATCTACTGAATACTGATAATTTTGGTGAAAATATATTGATTGTATTATCCATTGAATGGATCTGCAATGGAACTAACTTTTTATCATTTTTAATTTTGAAGCATAAACATGAAAATGTTATGCAAGGAACTGTTAACGGATATTTCTATGAAATTGGCTGCATTTGTCCAATAAAATTATGAACTTTGAGTATAATTGAAAACTGTATCACACGAATGATTTGATATTTAGAAAATTTCAAGATTTCGGACCAGAATAATAGTAAGCTACATTTATTTGAACTGTAGACTAATGTAAATGTGTATTACCTCTGGGATAAGGAGGGATGGAAGCAATCTCTAAAGAAATTACCATGACAGACATGCAGTACGTGCAACCTCAACATCAGTTGGGTTTATCATTTACCTGTATAACTCACACGATGGGTTTATTATATGTATTACCATGTAGACGTGATGAATATGTTCTGTACATATGTGGGTCAACTTCCATGGAAAGTAAGTCTCTTCCAGGAAATGCGGTCCATTCATATGCTTCTGATTGCTGCTAAAGGTTAATATGATTTGTTTCCATGGATACGAGTGATATTGCGTGCATTTATTTTTGATTGTAACAACGTACGGATTATTATTTTAATATTTACAATCGGAACAAAGATGGGTTAAATTCCTCTTCTCCTCAATACACTAGAACATTTATACAGTTCACTTCACAAATTAATACAAAGCTTATAACGTTTATGATGGATTGAAACCTAAACCGTCTATGTAATTTTTTCTTTGTCATAATGGAATCAAAGTATGCAAACCTTAAAACCCAAAAGCAAACACATTTATATACTTAAATAGGCCACTTTAGATTTACTTTCAACAAAAGTAGAAAAGGAAATCAAAAGTATCTTGTATGAAACTGTACAATCTGGTCCGTTTTCCAATCAGTGGTGTACTATCAATATAGCTAACGAGATTTACAGTCTTTAGAGTTTGTCCATGTAATTAAAATAATTAAAAACATAAATAAAATGCCTTCTTGTCACCAAGACATATATACATTCCTGAAGTAGGATACGTATCTAACATCTGAATATATTGTTTTGACAGAATCTAAAAGCAAATCTTTTTGTAATTTAATTCTGAAAACAAATCATTCTTTCTTTGACTATATTTGATCCTTTTGCAAGTCTAAAATATGCTTCGAATGTATGTTGACGCAGTAATTTAACGAAAAATTATACATTTTGTTCGCTGGAAACTTCTGCGCAAGAAAAAAAAACCAATCTGTTACGACTACCATGATTACTTCTGCCATTGGATTGACTGAGGATTGATGTTGCGGATAAAGTTCTATCATTCATTCATCCAGCACTTTCCTTGTTTTGCCAAAATGGTGCGAATGGGACCGATCGACCCACATTCAGGGTATGATCCGTAAGAATAAACTCGAAGTTGCGAATGTATATTTGATATAAATCTGGGACTATAATGTTACAGGTACGCAGGGTGGAGGTCTGTTATGTCGCAGATATTTTGCATGCAACAATTGTTTCCGAAATGGCAGAATTCGGAAACTTTTGGCTAAATTTGTCATATCAGGTAAAATTCATACATGGAGACACTGAAAAAAAATTGACCCATCAATATCCAACGTGCCTTTTGAAGTTAACATTTCACAACCGGAATTATCAAGCATTCTGAATAAACGAACTACTTGCCTGTCGAACAGCAGCATGACCAGGAACACCCACACACCCCGCCAAAAAAAAAATACGATATAAAGCCCTATAAAGCCCGATATAAAAGGGAAGGACGTACAGAAACCTAACTATTTAAAACATCAAAAAGTAAGATCTCTTATGCAAACCTCTATCTCTGAGCTGGGAAACGTAAAATTTACCAAGAACATTGGGGCTACACCACTTTCACAAACTGAATTAAAACTAATGGTAAAAAGATATAGGGACTGGGGGAGGGGATCCAACGAATGTCATTATTATATTACATATTCCAACAATTTACGATGGGGGTTGGCGAGAAAGGTCCCGCTCCTCAAACATCGTAACTGTCATGGTCGATGTCTTATTTTGTGTGACTACTGAACCCATATCACTATAACCATTTACCGTTAGTCTTAATTCCGTTTGTAAGGAATCCCTATAGATAGCTTAGCCTGTTAATGAAAATGAAAAAGGTATCAAGAAAAATAAATGGTTAATCACATGTCTGGACAGTAATTAGCCAAATCAAGCTGAAGTCGTTGATGACAGCATTTAGTCCATGAGTCAGGTTTAGAAACAACACATCCTTTGCGTTGAATTTTGAGCTTCTACTCAGAACAAAATGTGCTAATTTAAATAAAATATATAAAATATCGGTTGCTATTGGTGGAATTACTTGTCTGATGTTGAAGCAGCCATTTAGATGTTGTGAAATCCCTTTTTCTGACACTGATATGAAATATTTTTAAAAGCAAAAATAAAAATAAATCGATTAATAAGGTTATAACGGATTGCAATTATAAAAGTTTCATATTGTTCTTTACCTGCGCCCGTCGTGGTATAAACGGTTAATTTGCTAAATACACGACTTACATAACGACCTTCAGGCGTTATGTGGTCTATAATGCAGCAACAGTTTAAACCACCTTAAACGCAGAAAAAACATTAAACTCTTAAATATATAATATAGGTGCATATATGTAGTCTAGTTCGGAAATATTCACTTCAACTTTAATATGTATTTTCTGATGAAATCATTAAGGTTATTACTTAATTAATGCTACGAATAACAGTAATAATAGGATAGTAAAACCTTTCTTAAGAATATATTGGCCAAGTACACTAACATAAAGCAAAATCGTCGGACAGGCTATTGTACAACAATTTCGTGTTGTTATCTATGAGTACAATCATGTTATTTATCACATAGGCATATTTTGGTGGCTTTTCAGGCAACTGTGACGCAGAAATGATGTGTTGTTCATATTACTTTTATTTTGTAGAGTATTATTTAAAAGTGAGTCGCTAGTGGATGCCGTGTATAAATAACAGTGTTAGGAAAATTCTCGTAAAAATTATTATGTAATTGGCATTGAACTTTCATATTCTGTGAATGACACATATGTTAGCCTAATATTAGATTGGTGGGATTACATCTAGTCGGTTCAACACTATGTCACATCAGTATTCTAAACACGAATTTTATAACTCAAGTTCCAAGCTTGACAATCAAACTTACATCCTATAAACATCGACAAGAAGTTATTTTGATATTGTAACAAAATACGCACTAATACTATCGTTTTATTTACGTTGATGTCCAATGAAAGATACGATATGGGTGGCCGAGTGGTCTATAACACCCGCCTTTACAGATCATACACACACACACATCTCACCTCTGTAAGAATGAGTTCGAGTCACGATTCGACCAATGTGGGTAGATGAGAACGCTTGGCAGTAGCTTCGCTTCGGTTGGTGGCTCTTCCTGTGGTCTTCCCGTGTTCTTCCTCCACCAAAATATACTGGTCCACATGTATAGCCTAGCATGTACTTTAAAATTATGTCAATCCGAACAAAACCAAACAAAATCTACTAAAATATACTTATTTCATTAAAATTAAATGAAATAAAATAAATATATCAAACACAAATAGAGAAGCAATAAGTTGCATGTAGATACGATAGGATGTAGTTGTATTCCCCGTCAGTGAATCTGTATGCTACTCCACTCCCACCCCTAGCACACCAGCAAGGCAATGCCTACCCACGGAATGCGCTCTGCATGTTTGTAGGACCAGTTTTGACAGTCGAAAATGATTTTATATATGTACTTGTCAATCAGTTGATGTCAGTACATTATTTCATCTAGTACATACATAAATCTATTGACGTTTTGAAACACATACAAAATCATGTTTAAGTCTAACCACAACCAGGTGGAGGCACCCTCACGAATCGAATCAATCTACAAAAGGCATAACGTTCAATAAATAAATGAAACGCCAGGTGAAAAAAAGCTCAACCAAAATGAGTTATTAACAAAATGCATTTATTGTCACTACTATTTCATCGATAACGCAATTTTAAGTACCTTATATATATATATATATATATATATATATATATATATATATATATATATATATATATGAATGTGTGTGTGGGTGTGTGGGTGTGTATGGGTGTGTCTGTGTCTGTGTGTGTGTGTGTGTTAAAGGCAAGTGAAGACTCAACATAGAATATTTGTTGATGCTAAACTACGGAAAAGTTTTAAAAAGTCATGTCTAATGTATCTCATCATTCTCTTTAATCTGGCCTTCTTAGAAACGTTTGGTTGTATCCGCCAGACATTTATCAGGAAGTCTAATACAACTATAAATAAAATAAGATACATTTATGTCTTTTACCCTTTCCTCACATTAAAACTCAAACATAACAAGTACGTGTGCGCTTTTATTTCACGCAAGTGACTTGAAGATCAATGAGAGTTCGTGAATCAATCTGCGAATATCTTATAAGAACATAAAAAGCCATTTTGATAAGAGCAGAAAGAGACAGCTCCAATTAGTTTTGCAGCGATTGGCGCCAAACGACTGTTGAATTCTTTCTTTCCAATTAGTTCTAACACTTTCCATTGGCTTCAGCAACACTTATAATTTGGTTTCTGTTTATATCGTCTTGCTCGATTTCCTCCCTATTCAAATTGCAGTCTTTCAGAGCACTTAAATTATGAGACAACTACAAGACACGCATTTTCTTGCCTAGATTCAAATTTAAATGCTTGTGAAAAGCAACTTACTTGAAAATAATTTGTATGCATATGAAAGTGCTTTACATTGATATACTAAATAGTCACACATTTAAAATAGGTCTTTGATATAAACCTTCCACATCAGCTATGAAGAAAATATAAAACGGGTATTACATGGAGTACAGATGAATTTTATTATTCATTAATCACATTGTATCAGCGATCTGTGATACAATGGAATGTTTGATCACAACCGATAACACTTATATAAAACATATGAGATGAATACGCCCTCTATAACATTTCAAAACTGCAAAGCAAAAGTTAAGTTATTAATATTTTGTATGTTTATATTTTTATATATTTGAACAAGCTTAAAAACGATGTATTCTTTACTATCATATTTAGTAGGATTCTTTGCTGTTTTAGAAAATAATGTAATCTCTTATGCCTTTAGCCTCGACATTAAAGATTGGACTATGCACACTCACTTACATTTGGCATACAAATAGAAGAATCAAAGTTATGAAGCTGCTGAGAGTTATACGAGACTACAATAATACGGGGATCGTGTACATTTAATTACAATAGGAATGTAATGCACCATTCATTTTTAAATACCTTGCTGCAGCATGCTGTGTCTTACTGTATTATTTCTAATACCGGAGAAAGATGGACAATTAAAATTTAAATAGCTCCGAGACCCCGGTCAGCGATACCGACGGTCTAAGTATATAAATAACTCAAAGTGGAATGTATAACAATTTAATAAAATATAACAAATGAATTCAATATTTATCGTTACAATTTCTCATATTCAACTCTTTCAAGCTATTACAATCGATGACCTATTACAAGTTGCCAAATGTCATCACATAAATTTAACGGTCTTGAGAGAGAGTGTTTCCTTTCCGATGATTGACCCAGTTACTCATCTGTCATTCCGCCTATCGTCTTTGATACTCCGCTACCCTTGCCACTGTGCTCTCCTGATACTCCGGTGATCACAGTCACGTGCTCCTTCCGGCATGCACCTCAACCTCTGACTTTACTACGGCGTCTTCCTCGCGCTTTTTGCCCCTTTTACAAACCTCCACTTCCACCCGGAAAGCTTCCTGTAGAGTGTAGAATTATAGTGGACGTATAGTCGGCTCTCCCTACTCTACTCTAAGGAAACTTCACCAGTCTCTCACAAACAATTCATCAGAATAATGGCAAATAAACTGACAGGTGAACTCACGCACCCACATCTAATTATTCCATACACGCTTTGTTCTATAATAATTGTACTACAATAATAGCATTATTAACGATTTAAAATACCTGCATACACATCCTAATAATTAACTTCTCAATATATTTAAATTATCATCATCAATAGCAATCGTATGCATTTTCAACCTTATGAGTTATAAAAGACACATACAAATATCAAAATACCGTATATATGTGTGCATAAGTCCAACAATGACTGTATGTTCATATACTGATAAGCAAGTACAGTTCTTACACAAATCTCTATAAATTCAGTTATGCATTACGATGCAACATAGTAGTAAATGACACAATACACTTAGATTTCAGTTCAATAATCTACAATACGTAACAATGTATCAATCTTACAAATTCCTATTTATGAAAGTAGTACAAATATTCCGGCGAGAATATATTGCCATATTCAAGTAATAGCTATTTTACCGACCACCAGTCACCACCAGGTACCTCAGATCGTTTCCATTTTCTCAAACAGGTATTTGTGTCTCTTACTTTCGCTATTAGCCTTCTAAAAGAAACAGGAGATCTCAGGATCCTTTTCCTGTTCGACGATAAGTGATTATCGTTTGTCACCCTGATTAGAATACAGAAAATGAGAACTAAAACGAGGATCACTGTGATCAGTACCTTTTGGTTGTTCCAAACGAGGAGCAAACGCGACCTCATCAAAAGCCTGATCAACATGTGCCAGCTAACGGATAATATTTCCTGACAAATATCATTCTAAAGAGATTTTGTTGCCGATACTCTAGTAAATGTATAAGCTGGCATAATCAGGGATTTGTTTTGTCACGGGTCCTGAGACTAAGTCTGATGACAAATTTACGCTATGGACAGGAACATTGCTCCTTAATAAGAACACTTTCATTAGAAGAATACTTTTCAAAAAAAAGGCAAAGTACCCGATAATAAAAGACTGCGACGCTCATGTGTCCCTTAAAATTTTAATAGGTATCGGATAGGCAGAATCACTCATGAGTGATATAGAACCCATTGGCATCACTGGTTCGTAATTCTCTATAATAAAATCAAACACTCGGTTTGTTTGAACCAACTAATGTTTTGCTTTCAATACATGACAGTGACTTTGACCTCTTAGAAATAAGAGCATTTGGAATACGTCTTTCTTGGTGATGTTGCTTGTTTTTCAGTTAATAGCAATCATAAATAACAAGCCCTTTCTTCTTGCAATAGGCGCACGTAGGAATAGATAAGGATTTATGACCAATCTTATCAGAAACATCCTGAAAGTTGTGCCAGATTCAGATTTGGAAGTGCTTGCATTATAATGAAATAGTTTTTTGCCAGAAGACTGTTGAGTAGAAGACTTACTGACAAAAGAAACTTTATGAGCTTAGTAATACTCGTCAGCTGTACGAGTAGCATTTTTTAAAGTTTCGACCCTGTGCTCATCAAAGTAAGTCTTAACGTCACTATAGACGCAGTTCTTGAACTCTTCAACTAATATGAGCTTTCTGAGATTTTCTTAATCTTGACTAACTTCCTTGGCTGAGCACCACTTATCAATTTTTTTTTTCTTTTTTCTTGCAAATTCGACGTGTGTTTGTTTAGTTTTAAAAAAAAAAAAAATAGTTCCTAAACTTTTGTCGATAAGCCTCAGGTACCAACTCATAACCCTTCAAGACACATTCCTTACTCAGATCATAATCAGCACTTTGTTGTACTCACAGAGAAACGTAGATGCCACTAGCTCTGCTAAACGGTGCACTTTGTTATACCAGAGTTCAATGCTCTCTTGGCCATTACAAAGTTTCAGCCTTTTTTCAAATTAGGAAAATATTTATCTACTTCTTTTTCTATAAGGTGGAGTACAAGCCTAATATTTTAGTAACATCAAAACCTGAATTTGTATGTAAAGTAGGGACATAAATTGCCAGCTCAAAATCCTTTAATTTAAATTGATATTCCCTCTCTTCTTTTTCTTTCTGCACTTGCAATTGCATTTTCCTCTCTCTTTCATCTCTCTGTAATTGCATTCTCTTTCTCGAATTCAAGCTTTCTTAACTCTGTATCATTCATGTATTTTGATTTCAATTCCATTGCTTTTATGTTAGAGCCAGATGGACACCCAGTAATCAAATCCAGAACACTTTTATCCAAAATATTCTTTTACCTTATGGAAAATAACCTTCTACAAGGTTTCAAATGTTTTAGAAAATAAAATGTTAGTCATGATAAGAAAGTCTATTGATTCCGGCAAAGATAATAATCCTAATTGTTAATCCATACTCATAGGAAACTATGTGCTATGTTTTAGGCTTTTACCGAACAAAAACAAATGAGTGATTCAGGTTAAGTAGAAAATGAACTTCAGTTCTGGCAATGTAAAGTCCAGCATATAATTTTCCACAGCATGCAATCAAATGGATAAAAAGAAAATGACCAACAAACAAAGTAAATTAAATATACATAATATATACACCTAAAATAGATTACACGAAACTGCAAGCAGCTGTAACGATTTCTATTATTTAATTTTATTCATTATACACAACAGTCATAATTTCTGTTATATCAGATAAATATCAATTGAGATACATATCTAACTGGAAGCTGAAAATATACACTATTAAATGTTATGATACCAAGCTATACGAAGTTCAACTAGATTAATGTAAATCCATGGAGAAAAAAAAACCGAAGCCCTCAAACAAAGCAAAATACTCTGTCAAATACAGATCATGTAAATAAAAAAGATGAATGGATAATATTATTACGTACCCATTCTATGGAACGATATACCCTGTCCGGAGGGGTACAGCGTCCCAACCCGGCATCACACTGTGCTTATACTGAAGATTCAAGCCCTATATGCATTCACAAATATTATGAACCACCAGTATATGGGTAATTGATGCCGACAATCGCACGTAACACTGTAAATCGGTTAACTGAGTTAGTTAAGCTAACATACAAGGTGCTATTTCGCTCGAACCTGAACATACAATGTGTAATTTTGTATGCATAATTTAAAAAAAACCGCAGCACGACACATATATACTTAATAACAACTTAATGCATATTTCCGGACACCTCTACGACTCTTTGCAAAATTAAATCTTTATTATTTAATCGTTTTAACTCTTTTGTACGATGAAATCAAAGCAATTTGCCTACGAATTACATTATACATTTTGAACACCTTATATAATAAAGAACTCATATCGTCACTAGATATCAACTGTAAGAAATTTACTGGTCTGGTGGACGTTTTGACTAAAGAAACTATTACATTGGGCTGTTCATGACAAGAAATATAATGTTTCCTTTGGTTTTGGAATGTAATGTACTGCAAAAGCAAGTAATACAATTTAGTATCATCCTGGGATGGTTGTCCTTCTTATTATTTGTGACTGAATTAGTATAAGGCGGAATGTTAACCTTTGACCATTATTATCGGTGTTCAAAGACAATAAAAAACTTCTTTATAATGCACTAACTATTAAATGCTAACCTCCATAGACGTAAAGTAATTACCGAATGTAATGAAACAAATTATGTAATCTCCCATAACCAGTTGCACAATAATTCCGATAAAGCAATTCTGTACAAAATGCGTGCCATGTAATTAAACGGCTTTCGTGCACACCTTTGATGAATTTCTTGACGGTTACAGAGAACACATAAGAAGAAGAAGCACATTTATGTAGTTGTCAAGTTTGGAAATAAATTCTTGTCTCCATACTTTGTTAATATTACACAGGGTCAATGCGTATGTCTGGGCATGCAAATGCTCCCTGCAATAACATGTAGCTCAGTAGAATTGGAGACACTCTAGCGTGGCATTTCGAAATGATTTATTTGACTAAATATCTCATTACTCATCCTGCACTGACATAAACTCTACAAAATTGGATATCGTTGGGTATAGATTTCGTATAAAAATTAAAACCGTTCGTGAATGCGGAACAAATGGTGAACATTAGACAGTACGATCAATAGCTAGCAAGGCTTATGGACAATAAGGCTTTCTACATACTGGTAATATGTTATGCTACGTTAGGCACCAATATGAAATATTCTCCACTGCAATTCCAAATATTGCTTAGAAAAGCATTTACCTGGTAGAAATATCCCATTGTTTAAATGCTAACCCCTTCTAATCTTCAGATTTGACAATCATTTTGAGCCAATTCAATTTGTTTCTAAATATAGAGCCTTGCCCAACACAAAAGTCGTAATTTTCCACGTTATATTACAAGAACAGATATTAATTTGAGAACAGTAAATATTAACATCAGATGGAATAAAAGCTGTTTGTAATCCAGTTTTCCTCCCTTAATGATTCGCTGATATCCTGATTTCTTTTCTTAATAGCTTCGCTTGATATGGATCAATTAACCTTAACAGTAAACTGCAACATCACTGACCCCTCTGAACTAATCTCGACCTCAAGAATATCTGCCAAACGTACAGAAGATATCATAGCCCCAAAGGAAGAAAACTGCTCACAACACAGTCTAAAGTGAGGCTAATACAAGGTGAAACTATTTGACGGTCGCGTTTAGACAATACAGGGATTCAAAATAAAGCCAGTATTTGCAGCTTTAAAAACATATCCACATTTACGAATGTTCAACGCCCGCTCTCGTGCTTAAATTGATCTGTTCCAGCAATGGTGTAGTAAACATCTGTGGTTAAGAAAGACTCCAGACATCTGGGCTCTCATCAGTTATCTCCTAGTGCTGCGTTATATGTATCAATCTAGACCATGTTTTATTAGTTAGTAACACGTCATTGGGATTATATTTGATTGCAGCTTCAATTATGTCAAATAGCTGTATTTTAAGTATATATATATATATATATATATATATATATATATATTCTTCAATATATATATATATATATATATATATATATATATATATATATATATATATATATTCTCCAATTAATCGTGAATCCATGAATCAATTAAAACTAAAAAAATCCATGAAAATATAAATTAATTCATTAATTGGTCTATCATATCTTCCCAGTTACCCTTGAATTTCGCTATGCCTATCCTTTCATCCAATCAGTTAAGAACTGTTTCATCGATCTATCCAATGTGTGACCAAATTACAAACTAATTTAAGCGCACATATTGAACGTTTATTCATTCAGATTCAAAAAGCAGTTGTGTCCCTGTTATGTTATCGATAATTACAGGTGTATATACCTTATAGCAGCATCAACAAAACACTTGGTTATAGACACTGATGAAATAATAATGAATTATCCTGTCAATCTTAAGGTCCTTCATTTTCAAAAAAACTTTGATATATGATCAAAATAAAGGATTGGATTGTATCTAATGGTCTACTGACAATACAAATCTAATAACAGACCTATTTTTGACTTTCGTTGACATTAAAAGCATAGTCTGAAAAAATAACAAATGAATAACAGCCACTCTACCACACAGTCTCTTGAAGATGAGTCGATATCGGTGAAGCGCCCTGCAGATTTTTTTATAATAGCAGTAGCAAAACTTTACTTTTACAAGACAATTTGGACGTGATTCTAGTATGTTTCAAAGTGCCTGGCGCCAGGCAACCACTTTTGTTTTTGTTTAAACAAAAATGGTGTACTTTTTCCCTCATTAAAATATCTTGTATTGTAAATCTATGTTCCGTTTCCCGACACTAATGATAAACATATGCAGTATATGTTTTTCCTGCCCTTGGACTAATTTGCTTGTTTAACGTATATGCAATCTCGTTATAACTGCGTTTAAAAGCGAAAATACTATTGAAGTCAAACGTTCTTTTCTTTTCTTTAGATACGTCCTGTCCTATATCATTGTTCAATCATAAATTTATAAGTAAAGCACATTGTATCATACTGGCACAGTTAATATATTCATATATTTTAGACACGTCCAAAATAAGAGTTTTACATCATTTATACAATAGAGGGTATTATTGTATAGTAGATGCGATGCAAATTACCAGACATATTCGCATGTTCATAAGCTGTCCGTTATGCAAAGAAATGGCTCACTGAAGCCAAAAGCAAACGTTTATTACTGGAGCAATTACCTCCACAAGAAATAGCACGACATCAACGAGTGGCATAAGTAAATTAAATAAATAAGTAGATTGTTCATACTTTTGAAAGAAACTGATATATTCTTCAGCAATGCACCTCGCTAAACGTCATGACAGGGTCTTTGAAAACTTCGTTCTGATCAGTGGATAATCTGATTCCGTTTCCTTGAAATGTCTGAGTAAAACCTCAAAGTCATGCTGCAAGTCCCAACAATAAAGGAAATAACGGACACTGCCTATTTTCCTTAAACTGGCATTCTAGTAGAGGAATCAAACTTAGGAAACTTTGACACACATGTGATCAATTATGATAGAGGTTCTCGAATATTGAACTTTGACTTCAGTTTCTGCAAGAAATCGGCCCATTTAGGGTCAGTTATGCACATTTAGGGCGCTTTGTGGCATGGGTCTATTAAGACGATACTGCAGGCTTAAGATCGCCTCTATGGCCATTATGACTGTAAGTTTATGCCAGTTATTAAATTGCTCCCTCTCTGATGAAACTATGATGTGAAACTTCATATACATTACTGTAATCTTCTGAAGAGATTTATACTGATAAAATAGTTCTGTTCCTAGATTATTATGAGAGTTATGGCCTCACTCGACCTGTTGCTTGATGACTGGATGACACAAGTTTGTTAGCCCAACCCATCGGACTCTCTAGGACCGAGTGCTGTAAATTTAGTAGATATTACCGTCGTCATCTCAAAATGGGTTTATTGCCAGTTATGTGCTCTCACGATGTTTTTATGAATTACTGCCCTTGCATTGTTATAAACTTAAATATGTCTATTGACCATTCATTGTAATCACGCTATTTGTTCTTAAAGTCATATGGCCATTTCAACTTTGTAAGCCACATCAGAATGTAATTCTGGCTGCAATTAGTCGTGCAGTTGCTAGTAGTTTTGATTCGTACTATGTACATGCTATGTTCATCCTATGATGGCGTACATCATTATCATTTCACGACTTTTTCAACAGTTATTATCCTCTGAATATGTAGATAGTGGCTCCTAGTCTTTTATAATGTGGGTACAACATATCTTCACCACTGACGTCAACAGAGGATATGGATATCGCATTATTCTCTTTTCTTCCAGTTTACATTATTTTCTTTTCTGCAAGTCTGCACAATATTGTAAAGGTATTACGTTTCAATTTTGTAAATAAGTCACAATCATATTAAATAACAGGCTCTGGTGATTTGTTTAGTTTTATTTTAATTTTACCCAATAAATGATTCCAGTATTGTTATATTTATGGGTTTTTTTGTAAACTGGGTATGCAATTATGCATCAGAGCTTTTACGTGGAGTTTAGTCAAATTTTGCAATTAGTCGTTGCTTCCTGAAAAATAAATGTCACGTTTTCCAACATGAACAAAATTCCGAGCAAAGGATTCCTTCTTCACCGGCAATGGAAAAAATGAATAATTATATTCTGAGGGTGAAGCAAGATTTTGGCTAAACTCACTATTTGAATGTTTTAGCATTATTGATGCCATGAACTGCAATGAATCGACACAAAATATGTATATGTAAATATTTATTAAAATTCTCTACACGCGCGCAAACAGTCACACAGACGCACACACATAGGCTATACCCTTGACTAGATTTTACTTAACCTCTACACATGTATAGCTCATTTTGAAAGTGTCGATACTTTAAGGATAGGATTATACTGTTGGAATTTGTATCCATGTTGTGCTTCTTTCGCATCAGGTCATGCTACAGTTTCTGTATGGCAGTGAAACATGTTATGCAACAGGAACTGTGTGACAGACAAACCTGTTGTGCAACATGTACTGTGTGGCAGACAAACATGTTATACAACATGTACTGTCTTTTAGAGGAGCAAAAGGGAGCTGTGAGTGTGCCCTTATCTGAACAGCAAGTCCTAACATACAAGCAGAAGCAGCATAACTGTTCTGTTGCGGCGACAGTAGTGGGGAACCTTGGAATGAAATATGAAACACATGTATCAGTTTATGTCAGTTTTTATTTGCAATAATTATAATCTAGGAATATTCATGCATTTTTCTCTGCAAATTCGTGAAGACAAAAGCGGCGTAGACTTTAAACGTGGAAATGAAAATATTTTCAAAGGAAAATTGAGATTTTATCTGCATCATGTTTATAGTAATCTGCAGACAGTTGCAACAGTAACTGCTAATTAACAAATTTACAGCATAAGAAGATATTTGTCATAAGATAAAAAGTTCAGACATGAAATTAGGCTAATGTAACAAGAGCTATAGTGGGATCCGGGTATTTTGTATGACAATTCATTGAAAAAGCAGGTAATTAAGTTTGAGGTCATCTTAGTCCTCGTCCAAAAGTTTCCGTACTGACCAAGTAGGGCTGAGTAGTATTATCTTTGAACTAACGTAGATTTGCATGGTAAAAATTGTTGATTTTTCCTTGAGAACAGAAAGCAAATCCATAGTACGCATTACTGGTTTTGGGGTATTGTGCTAAATGCTCGACTGCCGTGGATATTATCATATGAAACCAATTAAAGTAAGGAGGAATACTGAATTTAGGATATCCTTCTTCTGGGATTCAAATCAAACCAAAAGCTCTCTTTTGTCTCTTCTAATGCATTAGCAATCAATCTGACAAACTAATATGAGCTATTAATATGATCCTTGTGATTAGGATAAAGCCTTGAAAAAAAGAGAAAATTATGTTTTTTATTTTTTTAATTTCGATTTATAGACGGGAACATTTCTAGCAAGTTGATAACTAATGAAATCCAGTTCACTATGATTGGTTCCCAAAATATGTTATATTACCACTCCAGCGATACCATTATTATCACTACTGGGGCGATATCACTTATTTTTATACACGTCCGTTTCAGTCTCTTATATACTACTACTACTACTACTACTACTAATAATAATAATAATAATAATAATAATAATAATATTATTATTATTATTATTATTATTATTATTATTATTATTATTATTCCATAAGGTCCTCATAAAAATGTAGACACATTGCAGTGGTATATACATCATTTAAATCTGATAATCATAGTTAAGCTTCTAACGGTATAATCATTAATTTGCTTTAAGAGTAGATCTGATTCTTCCATATATTTATTAGAAAGAGTGAGAAGCTGGAATTAAATAATCTAGTCTGAAAACTGGGAAACTTGTATTAACGGTAAGGTTATCTATGTGTATTTCCCAGACTATTAATCGCCTTATACATCTTGCAACTTTTTAACAGTGCAATACATTCAAAACAGGGCCATCAGTTTCATCCAGAAAACATTTCTGAAGGTGGCATGAAAATATTAGTTTTTGTTCAGTTGTGTCATGTACTGTCCTGTACGAATGGTTCATCCATTATCTGCAGTGGTAAATTGTACTTACTATGATATACTTTAAGAATAATATTTTGACTGGATGAATGAGTACAGCGAAGTATGTCACGTGGTGATGAATTGCTATGTATGTCTTGTGGGATGTAAATATTACGACGTGGAACAGTGAGATGTATATAAAGGCCAAGAAGCTGACAATTAATTTATTACTATTTCCAATGTTCTTGTTGTAGAATCCTTCTGCAGATGTATTTACGGTTGTGTTAAGATATAACTTGAGAGGACACGTTATTATTTTATTTTTTTTTTTTATATTATTTTTCATTGGAATTAAAAGTGCCAATTGACTTTAGTCTAAAATATTACCTTGGGATTATTGTAAATCCCTTTAAAGAATTTTTGTACAATCCCATTGAGATGCTTCAAGACTGTTGGCACTTCCGCATATTCGGGGATATTGGTACGTAAGCACATTTGAGGCCTGTAATTCATTCTGGAGACCCAGTTCTTTTGGACATGTCATATAACTTTTTGAATTATTTAGACTGAGTTCATAAAACTGTAAACTTCTCTTAAAGTATTATTTTATAGCTAAATTAAATTATCTCTTAAATTTTACAAAACTTTCTCGTTTCGCTTCTTTTTGTTATATAGTTTAAGACCATAGAGTGATATCACTTGGATGTCCCAAAGAAGATTTATCTGAATGAAAATACCAAACAATTTTCAGAGTATGCATATGCGAGTGCAAAGTTATCAAACAATGGATTAGGTACAGGATTTGTCAAACGTTTCTGAGTGAAATTATTTAACATTTTAGCAGCTATATATGGTTTTTGGTCTATTTTATTTTTTTCTAAACTACATTTGTATATATTATATGTGAACAGATTGAATATGGGTCTGAAGATGAAGAGACGTTAAAATCGTGCATGGTTGTGACATCAGCCAATATAACGGAATTAGAATCTTTGCTCACGGAGGTAGGTCTTTACTAAATTTTAGAAAGTGAGCAGGTTTGACAATTTTTCGATGTGAAAAGCAGCATGTTACTTGTTCTAATGATGAGTGGTTTCCAATACTGCAGGTCATGTTTGCTCTGTAAGACGTTAACAAAGACTGTAACAGTTCATAATGCTAACGTGCACCAAAGAAGTTCGAGATCAATAATTTTGAAGGGTTATTTAAATATGTTTTATTACCTCCCTCAGTAGAATGCAGCCGTTCGGCTATTAGTTTAGTGGATTATTTTCTGAGTTCTGATTCAGACCTATTTAGAAGATCGTATTTATAGGAGAATAGGGGGTTTGCAATGCGTTTCTTTACTTTTTGACGAGTAGGATGGAAATATGTCTGTAATTTGATGTGTCGTTTTTATCTCCACTTCGTAGAAAATAAGCATCAGAGCATCAGAGATTCAAAACATCAGAGATTACACCATTCTCTTCGAAATTATTAATGAGATATTCTAGAGATTCACATACTGAATATCGAAAAGATTTCAAATTTTGTCATAGTCAAACTTGTCACTAGCGGCCTCTCAAACGAAAGGTCAAAATAAGCGGTTGCGTACAGGTGACCACTGTACACATGCCTTTCAAAGTAGACTTTTTTTACTAATACTATGCTTGAATGTCGTCTTCGCTATTATCATTTTATTATTATTATTATTATTATTATTATTATTATTATTATTATTATTATTATTACAGTAAAAGTCATTTACGGATTAGACATTTGCTCAACTCGACAAGATTAAAAGACCGTCGGCTTATGCGAGAAGCCTGTGACGAACAGAAAATCAAAAGAAGCCGTACATGTATATGGTTATAAGTTGTGATCCTTGTAACGAAACCTCACCTGCAGTTAAAAAGTTTTAAATATTGATTGATCTTGACCGCCATGAAAATAGAAGTAACGCGTATCTCACCTCAAAAAAGAACTTTTGCCTTCAAAGACAGCTTTAATTCACAGGCAAATAAATGAAGATATCTGGCTATACCTCCCGTTATGAACAACATGACAGCTTAGTAAAAGTAGATAGATAGATAGATAGATAGATAGATAGATAGATAGATAGATAGATAGATAGATATGCTAAAGCTCGATTTCTGCAGAAACTTATTTGCGAAATAATTTTTATATTTAATCATTCCTATATTTTAACATGTGCAAATGTAATATGTTCCATCATACCATGCGACGTTTGGTTTTGTATGCCTACAGACAATACTTGAAGCAACAAAAACAAACACTTTGTGAGCTAGAACAAATAAATAGTAACTGAATAGTATTTTAGACATGGAAATTAAACTTTGCTAAAGAAATTTAACTCAACGCAGTTCGAGTCTCTGTGAAGTTATTTGGCGTTAGTCCCTTGAAAATAATAATAAACTTGATGTGATGCATTGCTCAATCAGACAAGTGTAGTCAGATCAACAGTTTACAAAACGACATCAAAACTAATTTTCTGGGAGAAATTAGGTCATCTCAATCCTACCTCTCCCTTAAGTCATATATATTTATGTGATCAGCTTATGAAAGTGAGGTGAATTTAAGAAAACGCGAGCAAGAGATGTTATGCTTAAGAGAAAATTGAATCTTCTACGCTTCGAATCTGGAGTAAGTCTTCCATTTAATAAAAAGAGATCTTTCTTTTCCTACTAAATATCTGATATATTTCTGATTGAGGTACGACTAACGATGCATAATAACTCGTGACTTCGTCGCTCGTTCAAATATCACTTTTTTGGTACAACACGATGAAATATAATCCTAGTGTCCTTTGACGCTTTCCACCCCAGCTTTGATATTTGTAAATTGATTTTGGAGTGTAGGGTCAGAGTAAATGGCATACCGAAAACAGCAACTTAGAGATTTATGAAGAACAGAGAACGTGTAAACAACGTGTTTGTTTTATCACGTAACTACCTCGATGACATACACAAATTGATGAATCTGGCATTGTCAATGCTGCTGCGACAGCGACAGGTTTCTTGAAGTTGTTTTAGCAATATATACTGAGAATTAACTGTACATTCCTTCTTTTAGAAACAGTATATAACTTACATTTTATACTATCGAATTTAAGTACAAAACAGGGGTAAGAAGGATTATAATTGGACCCCTGCTGCCATGAACATACGAGATTTATATATTCATGTGACTATAATGTAACTGGCGAGAACAAGGTCAAATTTCATAAACGCTGTAATTTCGTCTCATCTGTCAGTAGGGAAGATACATAACGAGTATAATTCTTGCAATTTCTCTGAAAATAAGTCAGTTGCCTATCAATTCCATGCATATATCACTTGATGTAACATTGTTTAAGTTTTCTAGGCAATCTGGAAAGCAATTACTCTGTGTCGCCAACGACCATACACCCCAACATAAATGTCGAAATATCAAATATGGGGTTGGAACGGTCAAAGAAGGTTCGGACAAGATGAAATATATCCGGTATTGACATATATATATATATATATATATATATATATATATATATATATATACCTTATATATATATATATATATATATATATATATATATTGCATAGAATGCGTAGTTGAAATGTAAACTGTGGTTTAGTATAAACACACTTCAGCTTATGCTTGCGCAAAGAAAAGGGAAATAGTGAATTGCATTTGCTACCAGTTGTAGCTAGTAGCATGTCAAAGTATTACGGGGGTTTTCAGGTCGATATATGACAAGTTATATCTTCTATTCGGAGAGAACTAAGTCTTTCACGACATTTAGAATTCCTCTTACGATCAACTGAGTCAAAACACGTAATAAATCATCAACAAGTTCTATAAGATGACAACAATTTAGACCGACTGACTCGCGCAAGGGTAAATTTTAAGGACAAATGATTTTTATGAAGAGTTTCTTTCAGTCCAGACTTCATAAGTCTGGCTTTAAAATTGGAAAAACTGTTTTATTCTGTTTCAACAACATTCTATTCGCTTAAACACACACACACACACTCATACACACACACACATTCAATCGCATTGTACAAAACCTTCTCCTATGAAAATGCTGCTTATCAATCACACAATCGATCAGTTGAATGAGTAACGGATAGAAAAATATAACAAATACTTTATAAAACAAGTTAAACAAAATTTGATCACTCCGTCAATGATTGAATATTTTAGTCGATTGAATTTATCTTGATTTATAACCGCTGACAAGAATGTATAATACACGAATATGTAAATTCAACGAACGCATTTGGAAATCTATTTTTATAATAAAACAGACAAGAGAAAGCTCAAGTCCTCCAAGACATATATTGCCTAGGCCGAGTTTATTGTACATAAGCTTTAATCAGAGAGAAGAATTTTAAATAACATCATTTCTTAAAGAATATACAATTACTCCCATCAGCTTCTAGTATCAAAAGATGTTTTGCCGTTAAATTCTATGGGAGCAAATGTACATTTGATTGACTTTAAAAAGAATCAAATTAAGCTATATAACAACAAAAAGGAACGACGGTCGGGTTTATTGCAGCCTTTCCGCCATACATACTAATTTTATTACAACATTAAGAACTAATATGTAATTTAATTTTGGTATGGCATGAAACGTCTGGCATCTAAAGTCTTTATCCGTCTTTCTGCACTTTCAGACATGAGCAATCCCTAAAAGATAATTATGGGTTTCTCGTCAGTTTGCTCGGTACCTGAGCGAAAGAAAATCTGTTTAATCTTTACATGAACTATTAGAGAAGAATTCTTTAATCAAAGGAAATATTTTATCTTATGATTTGTCTATGAAAGAAAATGAGTAAATTAAAAGATATATTTTATCGAATGGGTGCGAAACTTAATATTTCACGACTGGCGAAATATATCCATTATTAACTCGTAGCAAGCAAATTGTAATTCTTTCATTTCATGATAATACGTATTGTCTAGCAAGATGTAAATCAAAATGAAGTGGGGGTATCTTACCGGATTCGGCACAATATCAGTGGTGTAACGTTAGAACTCCATTTTCATCTCTTGTTTAATTTCAATTCCATAACGTTTAAGTTAGAGCGATATGGGGACTCACTAGTCAAATCCAAAACACTTTTATACAAAACATTCTATTCAACAGTATACTGGGCCAAAATATTTTTATTACTTAATTAGATCCAAATGAAGTTGTTTTTAAAAATGTTTCTTAATATATTCCACCTTTATGACACTCGGTAATATGGAACAAGTATGTTTTCTCTTCAAAGCATTATCTATGAACCACTTCCACTTGTCATTGAGACTGTTTAGTGATTCGTTGTTTTTATTGTCTGAGATTAACAAAATTAAAATGTAAAACTCTTCCTGTAGCATACATATAATTATAGTGTCATAGACTTGTTGATATACTCTAATGGTGACCGATCATTTCGTCCACAATTATATCATCGAAATCATTTTCTCGACAATTATTTCGTGGCCTGTTCATTCTGTCAGTTTCATTTCGTCGACTCATTTAACTGACGTTTATTTGTTCGACAATCATTTAGTCACGCTCATCTAATCGATATTATTTTGGTCGACATTTACGTTGAATGTCACGAAATAATCTTACTAAGGTAACACTCAAAAGATAAGTAATTGAGAAATGTAATTCAACAATATTCGGGGCATGTAGATAGATATTGCTTATAAATAATTACCTCCTTAAAGTAGTAAAAAACGAATCTGTCAGACGCCAATATTAAAGGCTATAATTTTAAGCAAATTGGCATAGGATATGTAAGTAATACACTAATGTTTAGAATGAAATGTTGGGTGCGATGCTTCGTAGATACTGACAACATTCTCCGAGTTATATCCATTCACCACAGTTTTAATCTGACATTTAACTGCTTGGTATTTCTTCTTCTCTTGCATCAACTCCAACTACTTTATTTGCAACTGTTGATTCTTCCAAGAGTAACTTTGTAGCTAATATTGATATTGTAAGATGCGTTTTAATGATGACGTTAAAGGCGTTATGCCATCTTTCAAATGAATTCATCTATCTTGGCAGGTTTTACTTGACAAGATGATACCGCGACCATTTTATAAAGGAACGTTGGATGACACTGATCCTCTGCCAACATTTCCTATATAATATGATTTTAAAAAATCAACGATTTCATATAGTTCTTTTGGAAAATTCTCGTCATCAATAAGTTGTTCGAATCCTTTGACAACGTCTTCTGGTGGTAGAAATGAGACCGCAGCCAAAGTTCGTGACAAAAATAACAAATTCTGGATGAAAGTGTTACATTCTGGTTCAAAGGATTCACAAACACTCAGTAATGGTCTTACAAATATATGAAAAACCGATGTTAAATTCAACAAAAACCCAAACCAGTGTTGCTTACAGTACGAAGCTCAGCCACATAACTGTCTGCTATCCCACTCCGGTGTTGTTTTAATATGTGGAATTTTAATTAACCTTTGTGTTTTATCCAATGGCTTGAATTGGTCCAGGCTCAATTAACACTGGGAATATAAGTAACATAACGGTGCCGGTTGACAGTCTTTGATATCAAATATTTAGAATGATGGGATTAATGTTCTGGCCACCTGTCACTAATAACTGTTAGAATCTGATATGTGCTGATAGTGAAACTATGCTGATAACACGGGTCCATATTGAATCTGAAGATCCAAATCCTGAATTCATGGTTTGACTTAGATGGAAAAAGGCAGACATATATTGTAGCAACTGCAAAATTCATCCTTTAAAGGCTGATAGGGCTGTAATCAACGGAAATAGACTCTAGTTTCAGCTCTTTCAAGATTCAGACGACATAGGATTTAAAACTACCATCCATACGATTCCTGTCACTTGTTCATCAGAAGCACATAAACCAACGGATACTCTCTCCTCAGATGATGGAGCATTTAGAAGATGTTCAGATGGCTGGTGTACAGTTGTTGTTGTTGTTGTTGTTGTTATAGGGTTTAACGCCATTTTTCAGCACAAGATAGGCTATACATGGCAGCCAGTATAAATGGTAGAGGAAGAACCCGGGAAAACCCCGGAAAGAACCACCGACCCACGAGAAGCTACCAGCAGGCTTTCTCACATACCCACACTGGCCGAGCCCGAGAGTCGAATCCACGCAGACAGAGGTGAGATGGCAGTGATCCGTAACGGTGAGCGCTTTAGACCACTCGGCCGCTCGGGGCCCCGCTGGCGAACAGCGACATCTGCAGTGCTGCATAGACGTGAATTACATGATAGAATTTCACAAGGTCAATGTTTTTTTCCTCCTTGATTTCTTTCTTCGGTGTAAATAAACAGCCTTAATTTTAACTGTACTACTTTCAATCAAAGAAAGTTTCTCCATTGTCATCAAACTCGAACAACAGGGTCTTACTTTTCGGAAAACAAATGATGGCTATATATATATATATATATATATATATATATATATATATATATATATATATATATATATATATATATATATATACGTTGCATGGAATGTATGTTCAGCGATGCATGATTGTTAACAAAAGTTTTGCCCAGTCTTAGTTAAATGATAAATGAAACCAATCTATGATGCAGAGGCGACAAAACAATCAGAACAAATTATGGGCTGATTTAATACCCTTTATAGATTCCTTGCAGCCAACTATTTGACTGGTATTTCATTAACAGGACACATTTAATCGAAACCAAGTTTATGGGTATTCAGTCATTATATAAATTCTCCATATGCGGATTACGAAACCAATTCTATGGGTATTCAGTCATGATACAAATCCTCATTATGCGAATTACGAAACCAAGACATGTGCTCAACCATTCACTTTTGCTGATGCAATTTGATCTCAGCAGTAGTTGTAGTAATAACCAACATTTGATGTAAAGTGACAGAATTAATGTCGATGAAAAGATTATCAATATAATGAATTTGGAATAAACGGTGACTCCGAAATGAATTAAACTGAAAGAGTTCAACGAAATGAAAATCAAACTAATGACTATCGACGAAATACTTTTCGACACAATGCATTCGAGGAAATGATTGTCAACGATATGATTGGGAGCCTAATCCCATAGGTAAAGATTATAAAGAGTAGGACTCTCGCACCACATAAAGGAAATGACTGGGTTCCCAGGATGAAATACGACGCAGTTTCACATCCTCCATTAGGGTAGGTTTGGGCCCTTGATGACGTGTGTTGGTGTTTCAGATCAGCAGTCAAAACACGTTATAAATTATCTTCGCTTTTAATGATATGTCAACAAATCAGAGATACTCTAACCCATGCAAGACTAGATTTTAACTACGAATTTTTGGCAAGAGTTTGTTTCAGTCAATACATAAGACAGCTGACTTCGAAATAAGGCTTTTCAATCAAACGAAGATCACTCTATAGATCCATTGAATTAGTAATGGATCTAAATGAAAACCCTTAGTTTATAACACAATGAAACAGAACATTGAATCAATTCATCGAATAAATATAATACTTTAGGCTATTGAATTCGTCTTACTTGTATTACACACAAATCAATTTATCTTTATCAACGTTTTCACTCTCCGGGATTTACAACCGCTGAATAGTGTGTCCTATACACGTATACATTAATGCATTGAAAACATTTAGAAAACATCTTTAATAATAAAGCAGACAAGGGAAAAATTTGACATATATTGTCTAGGTCATGTTTAATTTACACAGTTTTAACCACAGAGAATAATATTTTAAATAGTATTGTTGTTAAACTTTCACTCTAATCACCTTTCGGAATCGCAAAAGCTTCTGTGCAGTTAATTTACACGGTACCAAATGTACATTTGGTTTACTTCAGAAAGAGTAAAATTAAATTATATACTAACATAAGAGCATGACGGTCGTACTTTGGTATCATTTGCCGCCATACATACTAACTTCATTACATCCCAGAGAACTCCTATGTAATTTAATTTTGGTACGGCAAGAAACGTCTGTTATCAAAAGTCTTTCTTGCAATTACAGATACGAGCACTCCGTATAGAATTATAAAAGTATGCGTGTCGTTTAAGTATGCTCGATTTCTCAGTGGAAGAAACGCTATTTAATATATACATGAACTATTAGAACAGAAAAAAGCAAAGGAAATATTTCTCTAATATTTTCCCAAGAGAACATTTCCTGACAGTCGACTTCATTCTGTCTAAGCCAGTTTATCAAATGGGCGTGGTACTTAGCTGCAATGGCTACGGCTTTACCATATGCAGGCATCTACGGTAACACACAATTCCATATCTTCGTCAGTGAATCTGGTTTACTTTGATTATTTAAAAATATATTATCATGTTTGAATGTCGGTGGAGTTGGATGCAGAAGCAGAATTAACTTTGAATATCATAGTTGTTACTAAACTCTGGAAATGCGTGCCTCAAATATAGGAGTGACCACCACGATGGATATTAAAACAGGCGACCATATAAAGATTCTACATCCATTTGAAAAATACTGCGAGATATAAACTTACAGTACATTCAGTGCGCATGTTAAACATCTGCATCAACGAAGACCTCTTCAATCTCCAACAAGATATAACATTTATCAACAATGTATTGTTGACTCGCACAGAAAAACACAATGTTCAATGCATATAAATGCTAATATGCATCTTTATTTAATAAATCAGTTGTTTCAGTGATTATCTGATCCAATTTTGAGTATTCTTGTTATCTGTAAAATGCATCAAAATGGACATGTCTCACGTTTAGAGATCTGCGTTCATTGACAAGGGTGTCATTTCTTTCAAATAATTGTGTGTAAACTGTGATATTCGTTTATTTTTAAAAAAATAAATAAATAAATTTGTTACAATATTTTGTTAATATATTTACATTCCAATCAGAATGACTGTAATGTCCAGTATTTGAATTCAGACATAATATGTTATTTCTATAGATCATATATACAAAGTGTATATCCAATGATTCTTCGTCCGCCTTCGTCTGGATTATGTCCATTAGCTAACATTGGACATCACTCGCCGTCTTATACTACCTGGATGAATGCCGTGAGACATAAACAAATTCATTCCTGGCTACTCCTACATGAATCATAAACTGTACAAAATGAACATTGAATGAGTCCCCCACGGAACCTTTAATAAGAATCTTCTTATCACCACTTCTAAATATCTGATTAACAATGAAATGTCTATCGATGGTACTGAATAGATGTTCACATCAACATTGAGTTTCATGTGATATTTAGTTAGTTCTGAAGATAAACGGCTCTCATCAGATATCCCATAAGGATGTCATGCCTGCCACTAAAACGCATTGTATCGCTATTTAACTTGAACTACTGGTTGCATGGATTTAGGGTTTTCCCTAAAGACCTTTTATCATACATTGTTGGTACTGGATAAAAAGGATTTCAGTTGAAATTCCATCATGTCCACAATCGCAGCCAATTTTAGAATCGTGCTTCGGTACTTTTCCTGAACGGATGGTCGTTGAGACTTGGGGTATTCGCTAATGAGGTGTTTTCATTTTGTAACTCGTTCCGTATGAATAAACGGTTGAAATCAAAACCCCAAACTGATGTCTCTGCTGTAGATATTTGTCCTGAACGGATGATTTATTGCTGGTGTCTTGCTTGCTGCAATATGCAATTCTCTATCTATTACAGTGATGCTCTTCTTACCATTTGAACACCTGAGTTCAGGTTTTATTGTCTTCGTTTCTTAATCATATCGAGCGACATGAAAATTAAATTAAAACACTATAGCCAGATCGGACTTAACGTAGTGTTCATCTGCACTTCAGAAAGACACCATGGTTGCCACCACGACACGAGTTTTATAATTTCTGATGTTGAATGAATAGTGAAATTGACTTTGGGTTTTCATTAAAACACTTATTGCATTTTGAAAATAGTTCTGAACTAAAATGCTTCACATAATTGAAGTTCAAACCTTGACCTAACTGACCTTGGAGTCAAATAAAATGTCGATGCTTGCATTTCTGTACTGATGAATCGAGTTCCTTGTATATAAATAGATGAATTTTGATCACACTGTGTATTTATTTTATAGTAACGAACAAGTTGATAGTATTCTCAAATTAATTTTAGCTCTGCACTGACTTGCGAGCATTAGAACACCAACACGTACGAATGGATATCAGAGTTTGTGTAGATATCAACAGAATGCCTTGAATCAGTGTCCGTGAAAACTTCAACAATTTTTTATACATCATATATGATTAAATCAAAGACATGACAATAAATCTAATAACGTAAGAAAGTTGTTTTGTCCAAATATTCTATCTTGGTAAAGCACAACATTAGACCAAATGGTTTCCATTATTAGCAGTTTCAAAGAAAAGGACAGAAGAAATGAACCTATCCTTAATCCATGAAGTTGAGCGCAATTTCCATCAAAATCGTTTTGTTTCCATTGCTTCATAAACCATTTAGAAACTGTTCATTCCATATTCCTACAAAACAGGAATTTTGAAATCGCTATCAAGTATGCGTTTCTTTTATCGACAGGACTTATCAAATGCTGCAAAGCGATAGATCTGGACTCTAAGGAGAATGTGACATAATTTTGATGTCTGATTAATCAAATCGTATCAAGGGATTAAATGACAAACATCTTAATTGTGTTTAATGTCTGCTACAACCAACAGCTAAAACGACAAAATTAATTTATAACGTTACATTGTTAAGGCAGACGAAAGCTTATACCCACCATTTTGTCAACATCATATGTGGGATTAATGATAGTGTTATTGTGTGCATGCATATGTTCTTCGCTTGTGATTATGAGCAGAATCGCTGGCTATGTGCAAGTTTCTCAAAGTTTGATTCTAAGAAATAGAGAACTATTTCGTGGACCTCTTGGTCAGCCTAAAAGCAGTGTTACTCAAATTGCATTTTTTCGGTATATCACTCAACAAAAGGGCTTCAAGCTGCATATCTTTTTAACTACATTCCATTCTTTCCGTAAGACATCAACGTGTGAAATTCCAAACCTTGGGAGGTTTCGTCGTGATTATTTTTACAATATTTACAATATTATCTGATTCAACTAATTAAGAGTTTACGACTTTTTTCTCTAGTTCGGTTCAGTTCTATGCCTTTTTGTCCCAGATCAGTTTAAACAGTAGGTGCAAAGACCCAAGTAAGTCTTAATACGTGTGAATAAAACACATGTACTGCTCTTCTACTTACATACTTCTTTGTTTTCTTTTTTTTTTTTTAGTGTTCACATGTGTGCTTTTACCTTAAAATGTCCGAGTTTGTCGAATCTGTATGCATCAGTAGTTCCCATGGTGTTGTATTAAATAAATTTCATGGTTTCTAAACCGAAATTGAAACGACTTCCCATACATGGCCGACTGAAATGTAAGCAGAAAATATTTTTAATGTTTTATTATCACTGAACAAATGTTTAACATATTTAATGATTTCATTTCATATATACCAGTGAAGAAATTTAATTGACACTTGATGTTGTAAACAGTATCCACCTCAGTCTATTAGCCTATCCTTAATTTTCTTAACAGGCGTAGCAGTGAATCCATAAGGCCTTAGACGTCGTAATAAATCCAAGCAGCCTCAGACGTGGTAGTGAAGTAATGCTTCAAACATTCTAGTCCTGCGTCATAAACATACCTAGAAAATTAATATTCGATTCGATTCGAAGCCAATTAAAACAATAAAGGAGCAAAATATAGCTGCACAATATAAGGTGAACATTCAACAAAATACCCTTATGATTGTGGCAAAAATTGATCCTGAGACAATGATTTGAGTTGCATTTCTAAATTTAATAACAATATTATTTCTTAATTTTGTAATCGATTTACCCATCCATGTGTCCAAAAAGAACGAGTGAGAACGTAGAGCAAAATGAATCTAGTTTCAAAGCGAGCAAAGATCACAGTGAGGTATTAGTGGTTTGGCCATATATGATAGACTTTCAGGAACCAGGTTATTAACCGCCCTGTTCGTCACGCAACATTCTACAATGCACCATCATAAAAAATACATTAACATCTAGAAAACGTTTCATTAGTCTGTGTGCAAATAATAAATTTTATTTATAAACAATTTCATGCATTCTGAATTCCAAATCATTCCTTATTACGACTCTGTGGTCATAAAAAATGTAACAGAAAAAAGTGTGAAGCAGTAATTTTTTAAAAATTCAACAAATAATTTATTTTTACATAATACAATATGAAAATGATTAAATAACTTACGTTATTGCAAACAAAATCATAAATAATCCTATAATTTCTATCAGAAGTCTAAATGAATAATGTTCGGAGTAAACATTAGTGTTATTTGAAACAATTGCCTATGCTGAAAGTGTTCATGTACTTTTAATGGCCAATAGCTTCTAATATACCAATCATCTGAATTATAATGATGTGCCAACAGTCTTTTCTTGAATCACGGTAATATAATTCAAGGTTTCCTTGTTTGAATACGTTATAATTTCCAGTTAATGTCTCTTTCTAAGAATATAATAGATCACTTTGTATTTCCAGAGATAAATAATTTGAATTAAATAATTGCAGCCCAAATCAAATACTGAACACTTCAGTGATTCTGCCTCAAGATCTTATAGCATGAATGAATAATTTCTATTAGAAAAACACGATTATATAAATACTAAGACGCAAAAGAAGAACCAGGATGTAGGACACAAGTTTATTTCCAGATATTCAAGCTATATTAAACTAAATATGTTATTAAGATTACAATAAAGAGGTTGTAAACAAAATGCCTTTGACTCAGATCAAGATAAATTTGTTTATTTTTTATTGATAATGAACCTAATATTAAACCCACTCTCGCTAAGAAAATAGACAAAGAACTTGAATTTGGACAAGGTCAGCTAGAAAATATAATTTACATAACCCACAGCATATAATGAATAATATAACTAAGAAATAATGCAAACTAAATATACAGAACACCTCACTTCACACAAAAGAATGATTTATGAAATAAAGCTTACTTTTCACTATTAGTCAACTGTACATGTAATAAACAATTACTTAAGATAACATCTTATGGATGACACAAAGTATACATGAAACAATATAAAATTTCTATACACGTGAAGTGCATCTGGAATAAGATTTCCTTTTTTCTTGATGTGATGTGTCTGATGTAAATGCTATATTCTTGCAACATTAAACTCCACCTTAATAATCTCTGAGATTTGTTTTACATCTTGCTAATTAAAGAAAGGGGGTTGTAATCACTAAATACAATAATCGGAGAATGAGAAGAATTAATGTAGACTTCAAAGTCAGTATCAAAGCCAAACATTCATTTTCCATTGTTGAATAATTTATCTGATGCTTATTTAATTTCTTAGAAAAATAGCATACTGGACTACCTCATTGTTTGGCTTCTTGAATCAATACTGCACCAACTCCAACATCACTTACATCAACAGACATTTTAAATGATTGATTGAACGTTGGAACTGGTGCACTCTTAAGTACGGTCTTTACATTATCATAAGCTTCCAGACATTTTTCGGAACAATATAACATTTCTTACTCAATTATTTGTCAAGGGTTCAGCAATTATGGAACAATTAGATCAAAATTTCCGATAATATCCAGCCAAATCTAAATATTGAATCAGTTGTCTTTTACTGATAGGCACAGGGAATTCAGAGATTGATTTAACTTGTCCATGCCCCTCGCTATATCCTAGAAATGTAACACAAACAAAATTCACTCTTGGATAAATTAATTGTCAAATTTGCATCAGTGATTTTTTCAAAAGATTTCCTAGTTATCTGTAAGTGATCTTTCCAGCTGTCATTGTAGATGATGACATCATTAATGCAAGCATGACAATTCTCTAGACCACAAGTAATCATGTTTATTAACCGTTGAAAAGTACAAAAAGAACCTTTAATCCCATTAGTCATTATTTTATATTGCTAAAGTCCATCTGGAGTTATGAATGCCGAAATTTCAATGGTCCTTTACGAGGGGACGTAGCATCCTTTGAAAGGTCATATTTGATTATATATTTTGAGTTCCAATTTTATCAATGCTGTCATCTATTCTTGGCAATGGAAACAAATCTGTTTCGGCACACCGTTCATTTTTTATAGTTGGTGCACATGCGGAAAGTATTATCTGCTTTAGGAACAATAATAGATGGCGAACTCCCCAGTTACGTTTACTCGGTTCTATGAAATCTTTCTCTGGCAAATACTGAATTTCTTTATCAAATATTAATGTTCGAGAGGTGTTATCTTGTTCGGATGTTGATTCACAGGTGTAGAATCTACATTTTCAGTATCATGGCAGATTTCATTTGTTCGTGTAGGAACATCTGGAATCAGTGCTCAAATTCAAGTAATAGCTGTTTAGTTCATTATTTTCTTGTTGCTACAGACGTGAAAGTTTCTGGTCCAGATTATTCATACTTTCTAAATTCCGTAGATTGGTTACACCAAAGTCACTAATGTCAAATTGCATTCCATCTATTTAATCCTCATTGTATGGAACAGGTAGAAGAAAACTGACTGCATGATAAACCTGGCTATATCTACCTACATATTCCTTTAACATATTTATATGGCAAAGTTGTTTTGTTTTATCATAGGTAAAGGACCGGCACAGTCTACCATTATGATACTAAATGGTTCGTCAAATGCAGGAATAAGTTGCAGATGAGCCTTAGGTATATTCTGATTGCCACGTGTGACAAGATCTATGATATTTACAAACATCACTTTTAATTTGTGACCAATAAATATGACTCAAGATCTTGTGATAAGTCTTCTTAACCCCTAAATTACCAGCCAAAGGAGTTTCATGGGCTACATTAGCAATTTCCGATTTATACGAGTTATGACCAACAATTTGATATCTCACGAACCACTCGTCACCAGCGGGTACGTCAGGTCGTCTCCAGCTTCTCAATAAGGATTCCATTTTAACAAAATAATAAACAAATACTTCGGTGGCTTCAGTTGTGTTAATAGCTCTCTGAAACAAACAGGAGATCTCATCACATTCATTCTTTTCGACAACAAGTGATTGTTGTCTGTCACCCTGATTAGAATAAAGAGAATAAATAGTGAAAATAGGAGCACTTCGATAAATGCATTTGGACTGACCCATACCAAGAGTAAATGACCTCATCAAATGCCTGACTAATAAATGTGTCAGCAAAAAGAGTAATTTACTGACATGGATGGTTCATAATTCTCCAAAATAAAATCAGATTGAGGTTTGTTTGACCCAACAAATGTATTACTTTCAATAGCTCTTAGCTGTAGAAAAAAAAAAACAACATTTGGAATAGGTATATCTTTATTATTTGTATCAATCAGAAATAACGTGCCCTTTCTTCTCGCAATAGGTGCACGTAGAAAGACAGAGATTTCTGATCAGTTTTATCAAAAACTTGATTCCTAAACGTTGTGCCAGATTGAGATTTGGAATTGTTCGTATTAGACTGAAATAGTTTTTTTCCCCAGAAGATTGATGAGTGAAAGACCTACTGACAAAAAAAAATTTAAGAACTAAGGAATACTCAAAAGCTGTACGATCAGCATTTCCTAAAGTTTCTACCTGGTGTTCATTGAGGCAAGTCCTGACATCACTATTGATGCAATAATTGAACTTACCAATCAATATTAGTTTTATTCGCATTATTTTTTTTTTTTTTTTTTTTTTTTTTTTTTATTTATTTATATTGTTCAGTCAGTATCTTCTTTTTCTGTTTCTCTCTTGCATCTCTATTTCACCCTCAGTAGCCGAAGCCTTCTTAGCTCTATTTTCATATCGTATTTTAATTTAAATTCTCAAACTTTCAAGTTAGAGCCAGATGGGGACTGACTAGTCAAATCCAAAAACTTTTATCAAAAACATTCTTTTCCACCAAATAAGGGGCCAAAATATCTTTGTTTCTTGCTTTGCTAAAGAAGCCTTTGCCTCAGAAAGATCCTATTTTCTGGCATGCTGGACCAGTTCGTTCTTTTTCAAGAAGTCTAACATTTCCTGGGTAGGATTTAAAATAAAGTTCTCCACTTTAGATGATATAGTATCAGCTTTTTCACTTTACTAAAGATTTCAAACATATGAAATAATACATGAGATTTAGAAAATTAAAAACAAGTTGAATTGAAATTTCAAAAACAAAGTTTTCTTAAATATTTTAGAGAAAGGCACTAGTACCTAATTTTCTTTTTCGAAACTTTGCTCCTAAAATAAATAACAAAAAAGAATGAGAAGCAACAAGTTTTGTAAAATTCAACAAATAACGTGTGCCCTAGAATACAAGGTGAAAAATATAAAAACGAACTTACGGTATTGCGAATTAAATCCCAGATAATGCTAGATTTTTTAATACAAGTCCTAACGATTAAAGTTTTGAAAAAACTTTAGCGGTATTCCAAAATAAATATATCGCTGAAAGTGACGATATGATGTACCTGTGAAGTCATGTGTCGTGGTGTTGTGCCAACAGTCTTTTGTTGGATCACATGATACATTCCAACAACACATTCTTATTTGGATTTCGCCATAAATCCTGGTCTCTATTTTCCAAGAATGATGATATTAAGCACTTTGTATTTGTAGAGAAGAATATCTTAAACTAAATAATTTGAATATGTAAATTCCAGCCAAACAAAATAACGGATACAACAATAATACAACCAATTCTGCTCAGATCTTACAGCACTGATGAATAATTTCTAGATCAACAAGACTGCATAGTCATTCGCTTGATCCGAGGTCACACTTAGCATTTTTCTATAAAAAAAAAACTAGTACCTAATTGAAAATTTTATTCTGGAAGGTTACAAATGTTTACAAGATAAAATCTTAGTTATAATTAGAAGGTCTTTAACTAAACTTATAATATAAAATGTGGTAAGCAACAGGTGGAATGTGCATTTCATGGAGAATATCAAATGCTCTAGACTGAAACTGGGATAAACATAATGTTTACTAAACCAAAATCAATGATTCAGGTCAGATAGAAAATGAACTTTATTTTGGACAAGATCAAGTCCAAAATAAATGTATCCATACCATATAACAAATAACAAATTAACCACGAATGCAAATTAAATATAGAAGACAATATAGGTTTTAAGGTATATTGCTTGCACGCCCAAAACATCTGCATCGACGACTATCCTCCAAAATATATAACATTCATCAACACCATTGACTCAAAGATAAAAACACAATTAAAGGTCTTCGCTGTATTTAAAAAATACAACTGTGCAATTTCTGATAGTCTTATTTCATAATTCTATGGTCTCAATGATTATCCGACCAAACTGTGTGCTTTCTTTACGTCTCTGAAAAATGCTTCAAAACACATTTAACTGTTAATTGGAAAAACCCGGTTTATTCAAACGCATACATGTGAATTCTGGTTTTAATAGATCATTTATGCTTTGTTTTGCTGTTCATTATCTATTTACCATCATATTTATTTTAATTTCCAACATTTGGATTAATATGTTGATATTTATCTTTTAAAGTGCATATTCGATGCGTTTATGCTATGATCTGTTGTCTGGTGTCTGTCCCATTGCAAACAGTAGCTAGTGTTACTCTTCCTAAACTGCTATGATGAATGCCACAAACCTTTGCAAACACAACATGTTAGCTTATCTTTAAACTCTCGTCATCATGACTAAACACACGCACATATACGCTTTAAACTCTCGTCATCATGACTAAACACACGCACATATACGCTTTAAACTCTCGTCATCATGACTAAACACACGCACATATACGCTTTTGGTAATCACTCAAAGACTCTATGTAATCTCTACTTAGCCCTAAAAAGTCGTGACTATCAGATGTAAACGTAATCACTGCTGTCACCATCTTGACAATTTTGTTGCAATTAGAAACTTCATATCACGTCTAGTCCGTTCTGAATAGCGGATTCAAAATGGCGCCAATTTGAGAGATCCTGCTTGGCCACGGTACGGCCTTTTGAAAGTATCTTTAACACTGCTTAACATGAAGGAGTGATCGAATGAATATAAGGTTTTTAATAAAGGATATATATATATATATATATATATATATATATATATATATATATATATATATATATATATATATATATATATATATATATATATATATATATATATATATAATCAGCACGGCGGCCTTATTATTAATCGGGTTGAGATGCTACTTTCCTTGCAGAGATAGAAGATAGAAACATGTCCTTGTCACCGAGTGACCTATAACTCTGTATAGGTCGTTCTACGAGAAACTCAGATCCAAATCATCACCCAGAAAGACTACCTGACGTTCCAGCTACATCTCTTGAATGGAGGATTTCTTTTAATTTAATTCTTGTTTCTTGTTGTTTATGCAGTACAAAGATGATGTTGTTGATATATGGCACAGTTTGATATCTTCCGTGCGGATGGGTCCTTTACGACATGTAGAATGCTGCTTATAATCAGTCGAGTCAAAACACGTCGTAATTGCCATAAAGTTGTAATGACATGACAACAAATCATTTAGACCCTGAGTCACGCAGAACTAGATGTTACAGTCTAAAAGTTGATGTAGAGTCGGTTGTAGTCCAGAATACAATAGTATGACTTCAAAATTGGAATATTGGTTCTTGTGCTTCTTTTTTTTTTTTTTTTTTTTGATTCACCAATTACCTGTTCGGTGAAACATACATATATGTTTAACATGCACAAGTAAATTTTCATTTGCATCGTACGAATCCTTTTATGAGGACAATACTGCTTACCAATCCACCAATCGATCAATCACTCTATCGATTCATTGACCGAGTAGCCGATAAAATCCCCACATAATTTATAAAGCAATCAAGACGAACACTGAATCACTGAAATAAATAGTGATTTCATGTTGTGTTGTAGTCTATTCCAATTCGTCGTAAATAAGATATAAAGTGGAAAGTATATTGAGTGTACGTGCTGAACGTCTGCATCAATGCAGCCTTTTAAATTCCCATCAACCTATAACTGTCATAAACAATCAATTGCTGCCAATGATTCAGAGATAAACAAGTTAATGGACTTCATTCCATATAAACGGTAATGTGCAATTATTTTCTGATAACTTTTGTTTCATAATTCTTTCGCTTCAGTGATTTTCTTGTCCATTATGTTGTCTTTCTTTTCTGTAGAATGCATAAAGCATGATATTTTTCACTGTTAATTCCTTATGTTTAGTGCAAAGGATGTCGTTTCTTTCAAAATTAATGTGTTTAAATCCTTCTTCCTCTATTTCATTTAATTTTTACCATTAAACTAAACAAATCTTCCCTTCTAACTTACCAATAGCAAAGGCATGTTTTATGAAGACAAATGATCTTTATAGGGTCCGGATATCACGTATTTTCAGAGATTTGTATACAAAGTTCATTGCGCGATATATGTCACATCTAGAAATGCACTCTAAATAACAGCTTGGATAAATCATGCCCTGGCTATTTAAGTAAACTCACAAATTGGGCATAATTTTATAACATATTGCTATAGCTTATTAAAATTGCATGGCAACAGGACGCGTATCTAATTTTATTTAAATAAAGTTCGTTTCTGTATGTTGTTAGTGGTTGGAAACATGAGTTGTTTTTATTGACATATATTCTTACTATTTCGCCTCACATGCAACAGCTCCTGGGTTTGAACTCCATCGGAACTAAATCTTGTTTGTTTCCATTATTATAAATCTTCTACGCGTAAAATAACTTTAATGTACTCAAATAATGTACTCAGCACTGCTTTTAACATTTGTGGACATATTTTCATTGGGTGGACTGAATTCAGCAAATGTTAAGCACATTACGCTGTCGCTAAGATTGAATTATGTTTCATGCAATACAGATTTAGCATTTATCGACATACGAAAGCGAATATTTCTTCTTAAACCATTTTCCCACTTAGCAGCTTCTTCTCTATTTTCATTCGGTTCTTTTCTGTTCCAAATCGGTCCGGACAATAATAGGATGATCTAGTTTGTATCATCCTTTTATATCAGAACTTTACATTGATTTGCAATTAAGCAAATTTCATGGTTTCTACGATTATGACGGAATGTTATAATCCCCCTAAAACCAACTAAAATATTGTAAAATTATGAGCAAGAATCATAATTAAACATGTCATTAATGGCATGCAGAAGAATTGTTAATATTTAAAGTCACTTCACATATTTACTCCTTAAAACTCATGTAGACTCTCCAAGATACTTGATAGATGCACCTAATGTTCTACAGATCCTGCTCGGTCTATTAGACAAGTTTTATTTTCTAAGTGGAGACCACAGACGTAGCAGTGAGTGCACAAGGCAGATATACGTCGTAATGAATGCATTAGTTGTAGTGTGTCTGTTAGGCCTCACGGATTAATTACTAGCCTTATGTGAACAATTTGATCCGGAAGCTAACATTCGATTCGATTCGAAACCATTTGAAACATGAAATTAGAAAAATAAGTATACACAATAAAATATAAACATAAGACAAGATATCATTAGGAGTTTTTCAGAAGGTAATTATGACACAATGATCTGAGTTTACTGTAAGAAGTTTAATAATTGTATTTCATAATTTTGAACCGATTTTCCTAGCTGTTTATTATTTATATGGTAGGTCTGGACTATAATGAGGACGTGACATAACTTTCATGGCTCTTGCTGTAAGAACCTGCGACAATGGGTAACTTGTTCGTTGGATCGTTCACATAACGGACCTAAAGTCCAGCAAGTCCTTTCTGCGTTCTGCACTTTCCATAAAACGTTTCAAATTTATTTAGGACTTATGCTTGGAAAAGGACAATTTATCTTCCAGATAAAGTCCTCCGTTTGGTCTTTTTGTCAACTAACAAAGACTTTTAAACGTCTAGCTTTTACCTTTACAATCTAAAATACCGACAATCAATGAATGTTTATAACCTCCGCTATATCCGGTATGATATAAATGGTATATACTCCTGTACTACATTTCTGGTGCCTACCCATATGTCCACCCGTAATATCTTTTGTCTCACTTTGCTAAAACTGGACATACAGCTATTGGGTCATAACAGGACGATGCCCATCCATCTTTAGTTCATTTCATTCACGTGTAACTATTGTTTGTCACCTAGCAACACTCAACACCCTTCACTCAATTTGATAGTGCCTGTACTCTTTACAAATATCATCTATACTCCATCATTTTCCTTGGTATCGTCATTTTTGGTATTCGAAGAAGCATGAAAATGAAGACGTGTGGCAGCATTCTTAACTCGCATGTGCATCAAGGATTGACTAGACATGATATATAACCTTCGGGTCTTTCCATGCGTATGTAAGTTACGAAAATGTTTAATTTATGTATATAACCGTAAATATCCCGTCTGTGAATCTTTCAAGTGCTCATCAATGAAATCACTGCAATACGAAGCCATGAACAAGTAAATTCTATCAATCGATTAAATGACATAAATCTTAAATGTGATTACCGTCTGTTACAGCGGCCAACTAAAGAAAAACAGCACGTTCACAAAATTACAATCGATGGAATATGAAAGCTTATCCCCACCATGTTGACAATATAATGTCAACTTTCTGCTAGCGTCCTTCTGTGCGTGCATGTGATATTGAGCAGTATTGCGATATGGCTTGAAACTGTTTGATATTTCGGGGGGAGGGAGGTCAGAAACAGAGAACTGTTTCGCGGAAATATTTGTAAGCCTAAATGGAACGTTACTCAAACTGGATCTTCTCAGGAAGAAACTTCAATAATCCATTCTTTCCGTAAGCTTGAAGCAATGGAGGATTTGGGACAAGGAAATAGGTAGCTGAAAAACATTAGGAACAATGTTTATTGGAAGCAGGTTGTGTTATATACAAATACCCCGTGACCCTAGTAAAATATATCGCATTCAAATTAAAAATAACATGTGAATATCCAAAACATGTGAAGTTTCATTGTGATTATTTATGTCATGTCATCTGCTTTAACTAATTTATGTTTTACTCATCATCTCTATTTTCGTTTGATGCTTCATTGTTTCAAATCAGTCTAGAAAATAGGAACAAGAACCAAATTAGGTCTTAATATATGTAAAATATTTACAGCCGTTTTAAGTACATTTTGTCTTTCTTTCCTTTGTTCTTTCTTTAATTTTTTCATGTATGCTTTTACCTTTTATATGTGTGAGCTTATAATTGATATACCTGGCGTTCTAAGATGACCCACCTCACTCTATTACAAAATTCCTGATTTTCTCCCTCATTTGAGACCATGAACGTAACAGTGAGTCCATAAGACGCCAGATGTCGTAATGAATCCATGAGATATCTAGCGTAGTACTGAGTCTGTGAGGTCTCAGACGTAATTGCCTCACGTCATCAACATAATTTGGAAACTAACATTCGATTCGATTCAAAGGCATTTAAAACAATATGGGAGCAAAATATATATACATAATGAAATATGAACATAACACAAGATATGATTAGTAGTGTGCTACAAGGTAATCATAAAACAATTATTTGAGCTTACTGTAAGAAGTTGCATTTCTAAATTTAATTAGAGTAACATTTCATAATTTTGGAGTCCTTCTACCAGCTACTTATCCAAATAGAAACAGCGAGAACCTAGAATAAAACAATCTGGTTTCAAAAGGAACGAATGTCACAATCGGGTGTTAGTGGTTTGATCATATATGATATATTTTCAGGAACCAGGCAATTAACCACCCTGTACATCGTGCAACCTTTTTGCAATGCAGCATGTTCACAAATAGGTAACGGTTACATCCAGAAAACATTTTAGAAGTTCGTGTTCAAATATCAGTTTCTCAAAACCTTTTTCATCCACTTTTGCTTTCCAGAATGATCATTTAAATTCTAACATAGTAAGTTGTACATACGGTACTATAATTTAAGAATATGTTTAGAAACGTAATTACAAAGAATTTGTGTAAATTCAATCCGACTTATCAGTAAGATTAACGTGTGATTAACGTTTTCTTTAGTTGTGATGAATCAAAAAAAAAGCCAATTATTTTGAAAGAACGAAGAGGAGGAAACAACGCATGAAGCAAACGTTTGAGTACAGGATGTGTCTACAGTTTGCACGTGGAACAAACTATCATTGATTAATATTTTGGTTAGATTTATATGCATTTTATTTCACATATAATACATTTAAAGGGACTAAATATTGGTCTGAAGATGATAATTGACAACGTATACACAGTCTATAATTTACCACTTTTGGCGCCTTGGAAATTTTAAAAAGAATTAGGCGCCTGATTCAAAGCATCAGAAATTACCAAGTCTCTGAACAATTACTGAAGAGAACAAATTTTGGGAACTTTGGTACTGCATCATTTGGTCTTGAAATTTTACTAATCTTAAGTCTGCGAAAAATGTTAAAATGCCTATGAACAAACAATTTCTGTGTAAAAATTATGATTATTATTATTATTATTATTATTATTACACAAACATACACACAGACATATATATATATATATATATATATATATATATATATATATATATATATATATATATGTGTGTGTGTGTGTGTGTGTGTGTGTGTGTGTGTGTGTGTGTGTGTGTGTGTGTGCGCGCTTTGCTCCTTTAACCGATCATGGTGTATCGCCATAATAAAAAAAATGAAGCAGTAATTAGGCAAAAATAGTTGGGAAGTTCTTGACTGCAGCAAACACTCAAGCAGTTGTGTTAAGTTTCAAATATAAGTTTAATGACAATGATTGACTATTTCTCGACACGAATAAAAACGACACTTGTATGGACCGTTTCTAACACTACCATAATACTATAAGACGCTAACATAATCCTAAATTATATTCCATAAAAATGAAAATTTCTTGCTGTCTCAAATTTACTTTAGCTTTCATTTTTATATTTAGACGTAAACATATTGTATCTGAAATCATTTCGCCTCGTTATCAGATAAGCACATTTGCACCTTTTAATTTAGTTTATAACGTTATATTAGTTTTGAATGATACATGCATATATACATACATGCACACATACATACGCATGCACGCACACACACGTATATAGATACATACATACATAGATACATACATACATACATACATACAGTGGCCCCGAGTGTCTTAGTGGTCTAAAGCGCTTACCTTACGGATCACTGCCATCTCACCTCTGTCTGCGTAGGTTCGAGTCTTAGGTTCGGCCAATGTGGGTATGTGAGAAAGCTTGCTAGTAGCTTCTCGTGGGTCGGTGGTTCTTTCCGGGATTTTCCCGGGTTCTTCCTCCACTATTTATACTGGCCGCCATGTATAGCCTATCTTGTGCTGCAAATGGCGTTAAACCCTACAATAAAAACAACATACATACATACATACATACATACATACATACATAACATGATTAAGACACTTCCTCCATTTCAATGCGTCCTATTTAAAAATCGACACTGATATTTCAAGCTACAGTTTTAGTAACGTAATAAATTTAGAGCTGATATTTACCTCAGAGATTTTACCTTTTAGGTCCATATCATATTTTACGTACTATCTCACCTTTAATGAATGCCAGCCCGTTATCCAACGTTAGTGTTGGATATGTTCATAGTTACACCCGCTTGATATGCAATTGCAACGCGTTGACTAGAATACTGTTCTTTCATGGGTGGATGACACAATGATGCTATAAGCAAACACATTTCCAGCTGAAATGTTGCAAAACAGGCTGCCAGTCCTTAACGGTGGAATAATAAATCAGATTAAATGCAGCCCCTAAAAGTCGTGTCTACGCTAAACTGCGGTGCTATATTTATTGCGCTGTGTGAAGTGTACATTCCTTTGTGCTATATATATACGGATACAGTTGGTCTTCGGTTCGATCCCCAGAGAAATTAAATCGTTATTAGTTTTATATGAATCGATCTCAGTTAAGTTTGAAAAGGTTGGTCGACTCGTAATTTATTTTATTTATTTATTTTTGACATAAATATGCCCGCTAATTATATCCCAAGCTAAACTTTTCCCTGTTTACAATAATGTATCTCTAGCGTGGAATAACTGGGCAAGACAGAAATGAATAATGCACCCTGTAGTAGTTTCAGCAATGATTTTTAATAACTAAATATGTGAAATGAGACCGAGTTAAATGTTCCAAAAAGGTGCATTCTAATCAGTAGTTTCAATGTTTTCCTGCGCGTGGAGAGTCAATAATATGGAAGAAATGAGGTGCATTTTTCGTCCTGCCTAGCATTACACATAAACATTTCCTCATAAGGAAAATGAGAAGTTTAATGTGTGCCATTTGCAAGACTGACTTGTAGAGATAGTCGCCTGTTGATGCGACTGGACATTAAAACAGCCGGATCAAACGACGACTTTTACAACGATTTCGAAATTGCAGCAAGATAAATGCTTGAAAGTATTTTGGGTGCAGATACCAAACATTTGTTGTCGCTATTCCTCCTAGGTCATCGGAATAAATGCATTGAAACTATACATTTTTGCATTGTGGGTCCTAAATAAAACTTCAACTGTGCTCATCAAACGTAAACTCCGCGGAAGCTATCTTGAAGCTTTTGTTTTCACCACTTCTTCTAAACGCACGCGCGTGTCGACATCTGGTTATCATTAAAAGTCTTTATGCAAAGTCTACTTGACTCTAAATAAGAATCGTGCCTATCAGATATAAACGTGACAAACATTTTGACATCCTGACAATATGTGTTATCGCTACTCCTACTGTATCGTATCGACACGGAGCTTCCACTTAAACACTTCATATGATAAGTGGTTAGTTCTGAAGAAAATTAGCGCCCATCAGATTTACTACACAGCAGGTATATCGGCCATTTGAAAATAGTTTCAGTTATACCAATATGCAGGATCGGTTACATGGACATAGGGTTTTCACTAAAGACAATTTATCATATATAGATTGTCCTAGACAAAATTTGTTTCAATTAAATGTCCAATATAGCAGCATGGTTGTCATCTTAAGACTCTTCTTATCGCTATTTTTACTGAATGGATGGTTCGGAGACACGTAGTTTTCACCAAAGACATTTAATTTTACATATCTCCTTCCATGTGAAAATCAAGTCGAAATTATCGCCCAAAATGGGTGTCTCATAGCCAAGTTACCTATAGAGAACTGATGATTTTGATTGTTTTAAGACTTATTTCTTGCAATATGCAGTTTTTTATGTGTTAAAATCATGTTCAACCACTCTCCAAAAGAGCCTCGTTCAAGTCGATCTTGAAATGTTTATAATGTCTTCTTTTCTCGTCGCACGCAGTGATGTGGAAGCTTCACTAAAACAAGATAGTCAAAAGTACCTGGTTCCGAATTCAGTTGGTGCTCATCTAACCTTCAGCATGCACCATATGAGGCAGATTCGTGAAAAATTTGAAACCGACACCTAAATGACCTTGAAGTCAATTCAAAGGTCACTGCTTGCATTTTTGTACTTCTCTGAGATTATAAACGTAGCATCTTGTACATAAACACACGAATTTAGGTCGTACGTTTTATCTAGTATTTAGTTAAAATTATCAAAATGATTGTCAGCACTCTTAAATTGAGTGTTCGGTTTAGGTGCACTGGCTTGTGAGCATAACAACGCCAACGATAGTCATACGAAATGCTATCACTGTAATAAGAACATGTCAGTGTATTTGAGAAGAAAGAGGGGAGTTCAGAAACAGGGGGTGCAAAGTATATGTTCGTCCACCTTTTTTGCTATTTAAAATATATTGTTAACAATCCTACCTTGCCTAAAAGAATGAGAGTCAATCAACAGTCCAATACGGTAGCGGGTACTATAAGGACTACAGTTCCAATGTTCCAATGTATTCCAGTAGACATCAGTGCTGGAATAACACGCAAATAATTCAGCGTGATTCCAGGGTACAGTCGGTATTTCGAAATATTTTACGTAAAAATGTTTTTACAAATAGTGCAAACTTTCAAGATTTACAAAGATATCAACTCAAACTCAGCTATCATCAAAGTTAGCAAAATTTAAAATTGCCAACTAAATGATGTATGAAAACCAAATTATTTAGATATGCTATTCTACATATATATATATATATATATATATATATATATATATATATATAT